>ML786606.1:658617-669943 GCA_009831015.1 Picea engelmannii | reverse complement strand
ATTTCAGCATCTGCATCCTCGAACCATGTAGTTGCTTCGTGTTTCGGCATATGCATCCTCGGACTGTGTAGCAGCTCCGTGTTTCAGCATGTGCGTTCTCGGATTGTGTAGCAGCTTCCGTGTTCAGCATGGACTGTGTAGCATCTTCCGTGTTTCAGCATCAGTTCAACAGCGCCTTTGGATAGTTCTGTGTTTCAGCATCGGCCTTGAATACTATTCTGCAAATATGGACACTTATGCGCTTCTCATCAATGGTTAGGTCAAAAAGTAATGTAAAGTATTATGCAAAACAGATTAAGCATGCAATAATGAGAAAGGACCTTATATACCTTGGAATGATCAGATGTAGTGATATTATGAGTCTAAACACTAGTGATGAAGGGTATAACAATGGCAAAATGTATGGGCAAAAAGGGTACAATATGTGGTCCTAACACTCATACAGAAAATTTAGCACATTATTGCAAGCAAATCAAAGAGGATAGAAATATAAGATATATGATTTGTGAATATTTCAAAGTTCAAGATAATGAATTCTATAGTTCTTAGTGAGTCTTTGATAGTGGTTGAAGTCTACAAAATTGTTGGAAATTATTTTGTACAATTGTGTGCTATTATATGTATGGAGAAACAAGCAAAATCTCCAGGGCGAAGGAGGAAGAGAGAGGAAGATGAAGAGGAACCTAAATTTCCTAAGGTTGTTGAAAACATTTTGGACATATATATTAAGAAAAGGGAGATTAGTGTGATATTGGACTCTTAGAAAAATATCTCATGGTTTGTTTTTTGATGATGTTACCCATTGTCATTGTGTAACACGCTAATTGGAATCATCTCTCATCAACCTCTCATCTCTGAGATTGTTATAATTGATAATGACTAGTTGTGTTTATGTGTGGATTGAAGTGGGTGTTATAGAATTATTGTTTTTCCTTGGTTCAATTGCAAAAGCTTGCACCTACTTTTTCCTAATTTATGTCAATGTATCATATATGGTAAGTAAATCATTCTCTCAATTATCCAAGAGATCAAAGAGAATGTAAAAGAGTACCAATTCTTTAAATTTTATAGGAATTATTCAAAGGATTCCTACATAGGTTTATCTGGTATACAATGTTGAAGAATTGGATTGGAAAGGGGATAATGTCTCTATTCTTCATATGGATATGGATTGGCATGATGAAAATCTTCCACTTTTTTATTTACCAATGTTTAGAGATTTCAATTTGGATTTGAGAAACCACATGCTTGCAAAAGAAAGGATCCAAAAGTTCTAGGATCACATAGTAGACATATTTATCTCACCTAAAGACACGGTTCTTTCATTATATGTTGGATGTAGATTTGCTAGTTTTATGAACAAGTCAAGAAATGTAATACTCATTTCAATTATGGAGACAATGCGTCAACAACTGTACATGAATTTTTTTTATCAAACGTTATTACTTGCTCAGCAAAATGATATTTTATGTCATTTTTTTAATACCTGATTTAATTAATTAATTTTTTTCTTTTGATTACTTTTTTTGACTAATTTTTTCCAATCCCTATATTTAATTGTAACTATCAAAGATAATGACTATCAAGAATATTCTAATAAGACTAGAATATCCGATCAATATGATGATAGTGTTGGAGATTCTGCTAGGAATTACAATTCAAATTTGAATTATCAAGCTAAGAGTGGTGAAGGAAAAAAAGAAGGTAATTGTATATGTATGAATTAAAAGTCTTCAAACCTTAAAACTTGTAAATAGAAAATGCATACCTTTATTATCCTATAGGACATGACAATACAAGTGAGAAGAATTTAGAAATTGATACAGATCAAAACAAAGAAATAGATAGTTCCATGCCAGAACATGTAAACAGAGAAATTGTATCATCAAGCATGGAAGTCAGAGAAAGACCTACTAGCTCCAATGTAGTTGATCGTCAATTTGTCCTTAGCAAATCATTGATAGGTAAGAAACATAATGATTCTTTGTAAGTCCTTCAGAATATAGAAAATGTATTACATAATATATGGAATGCACCATTTCTTTGTGCAAATTCACATAATAAGGTGTTGTTGGTAATACAATTGAAAGATTTTCCATTTAGTGAGAATGCCTCCCAAAACGGAAAAGAAGCATTTGAAAGTGTTAACCAAGACAATGATTTTAAATATGAGTCAAAATTGCATTAGATTTATTGGAATTATGTGTTGGAAAATTCCAAGTTGGAATATAGTCAAGCAAAAGTGGAAGTAATGGGAGAGATTTATTTAAGAAATTACTTGGAGCAAAGAAAAAATCCTTGAAAAGAAAAAAAAATGGTTTGTTCATAAATGTACTAGAGATAATGAAGGTAAACACATAAAAAACTTGAAAACTTTGTGGGATCAAATTTCTAAGAAGAACATGACAATGGTTGTTTTGGAGGGTGATGAAGTACAAGGGAAGCCATCTGAAAATTGCATTGTGTAGAAGCCTCACAATATATTCTCTAAAGACAAGAATAATCTAATACTTGGAATCTAGCAATGTCGCATTAAAATAGATCCAACATATGATGTTAGAATATTTCTCGTCTCTTTTAGGATTTAAATAAATGTGTAGTATACTTCAAACACCGTTTGTTTTTTTTGTGTTGGCTCATTATGAATATTTATTTTTAGTTTAATGGTTTGTATATGTTGTTGGTTTATTTATTTATTTTGTTATATATTGATTATCTCCAATAACACTTTGTTTTTAATTACATATTCATGATGCATAACTTCTTTAATTTAATGATTTTTATATTATCTTGTTGTAGTTATATTTCTAGTTATGGTTTTTGTATCCAATCCAAACATCAAATCAAAACAAATCATTTTTATTGGGAGTAGAGGGATTATTGTTTGGAGTTCAAATGTTTATTGGAAAAATACCAACCTACAAATAGCCTAATTTTCTGCATGAGTGATGATTGTTACCATTTTTATGCACAAATGTTTAGTCATGACATTATCAATGTTGTATGAGAGTGTTTTAACATATATATATGGTTTGCTTGTTTAGATTGCACTAAATAAAAATAAAAATAAAAAGTTATGATGAATTTAAATGGTTGAAGGATGAAAAGTTCTTATTTATTTGGGGTTGCCAACAATGTATATATATATATATATATATATATATATATATATATATATATATTACCATTCGCCAATGTGTGCATATATTAGTGGAGTTCTACATATATATAAGAAACTATTGAAAGATGTATTTATCCAATATGGAGATAGATACGAAAAAACAATCATGTTGTTTATAGATGAAGGTCAATACCATTTAGAAGAAATTAGCAAGAAGAATTGTTTGAAAATGCCATCAAGTTGGACATTTGATAATTTAGATGAAAGAGATAGAAATATAAAAAGAACTTCATGTTCATTGTTGAATCACCTAGGGCCTCATCCAAACATGAGGCATTGGTTAAAAAAATTCAAATTCAGAAGACATTAGTGAGGAGAATTGCTTTATATTGCAATCAATTTGAACATTTAATAGTTCCTATGAAAGAGATATAAAAATATTTTTGTGTATTTTGATGATAATTGTGTATTTATATAAAAAAGGAATGGAACCATGTAAGTGATGATGTTTTTGAAAAATTGCATATCATATTTGTAATAATTATACTTAATAATTATACAATGTATAAACAAGAATATTAATCAGATTGTGTGTTGTATTTCTTTGCTTGCATATACATTAGTATTGTATAAATGGTTGATTATATGCGATAAGAATGGAGTCTTATTACATGTAATTCAAAAAATATCTTCACAAAACAAAACATTACCAAGAAGGTAGAGTTATTGAGAAAGAAAATAGGGATCTGAAGGCTTTGGTGGTATTCTAGCAGCATAATCTTACTTGGATGGAATTGTGTGAATGGGTGACCTCAACAACTTTATTTATAAGTGTATGGTGGAGAACCTTCTTGACCCAGTCTTCCATATAATGGTTAAAGATGACTAGATCAATGTTTAATAATAGTAATTAGAATTTGATGAGGCCCACACGTAGCTAATATGCAATTTTGAAGGCACAAATTCATTGATTGGGCTAGAAAACAGTTTTAAAATGGTGTTTTTTGGGGTAATGCACTTTTCGGGCTCTTTTCTGCACTAGGCATGTGGACTTAGTGGGCCATTATCTATACTAACCCTTTTTGGTCAAACTTTGGGGTTGTCTTGGCTAATTTTAGCAATATTGAGGTCATGTGGTGATGGAATGGAGTGGAGGATTAGGGTTATGCATGAAAAAGTGATGTATTGAGGTAAAACTACTCAAAATGGCACAAGTGAGAAATTTTAGGGTGATAATAGGTTTCCCCCTGATGTATGAGGTTAGGAGAAAATTGTAAGACCGAAATACATCAAAATTTATTTACCCAAGTAAAGGAAAGGACCAAGGGGGGGAGTAGAGTATCCAAAGAAGGAGGATTTCCCACAGAAAAGTGAAGGAGAACCACCTACCAACAACAAATCAAAGGGGTGAGGTGTATACAATATCTCGATAGGGACGAGGTGGGCATACCCATGCTTGTCAAGATATCTTCAAATAATGATACAATGAGGGACCATGGTGAAGAACGGGCCAGGAAAATGAGTCAAAATGGTGTCACAAAATAATACATGATGTGATCATTGCAAGGTGGTGCCAAATCATAGTAAAAAACATCAGCAGTCCTACATGAAAGCATGGGACCAAGAGGCCAGGTCAAACATCAAAGCAGATTGAAGACTACATCTTATCTAATTACATAGGAACTAATTCCCCCTTATGGCGAGGGGTGGGGAGAAATAACTAGAGGAGCCATGTTGAACAAGAAAGGACCCCAAGATCTGAAGTGAGTTTTCAAAGGGAATCTCAAACTAGTGGCTCTAGAAATTGTTGGATAGATCCAATCAAATGCAAGGAACTACAACTAAAGTTGGATCACTAAAAACCATGTACAAATCTCAACAATGTGATAATGAGTTGAATTCAAACACATGAGATACTACCAAGTTTGAGAGCAATAAGGGCTCATTGAGCTTGGTCTGAGTTGACCCATCAATTATTAAAATGGGACCAAGGTACACAACACAGAAAGACTAACCCCTAGAATAAATGTGTTGGTGTTCATGGAGGGAAGCTTGTTGGCACCTAGAGATGACAAGAACCCCTAAGAACTAGCATGAAATAATATCCAAAGTGTGACAATTCAAGCTATATCTCTAGAAATAAATGTTGTGGTCAGAACATGTGGGGGTATACCTAAAGGGAAACTCCCTCCTAAGGGTTGATACAACTCCCACGTGTTCATGAATCCAGAACAATCAACTAGAACATTAAACCATCAATGTACAAATCTCAACTGTGCAATAATTATATGAATTTGAGTATGTTAGAACGACCCAATTCAAGGAGCAGTAAGGACTCTCCTTATTTTGTTTGAGGTACCCATGAATGAGAAAAATAGGCCCGATGTACACAACCCAACCCTCTATATAAAACCCCTTCCATATATGTGTTGAAGTTAATTGGGGAAGGTTGGCTAGAAAAAAGGGATGAGGGGACGCTTGAAAAATAGCATGGGGTACAAAGCATAGTATCACAACTAACAAGGATGGGAATGGAAGGAAAAAGTGATGAACTCATGATGTCCCTTGTTAAGAGCATAAATGAAAGGTTTACCCGGAAACAACTGAAATGATTCCATGAGAATGGTTAATTAATAGGAAATATGTCACTACAAGGAGAACACCTTCCTCTGGAGGTTTTTACGGAACCTCCCAAAAAAATTCTTCCCTTAGCTATAAATAGCAGAGGCGGGTGGCTGGAGGTTTTTGTGGAGGTTTTTTTTTTTTCAGTGCGCCTTTATGGAACATACACATCGGTGTGCATCTAAAAACTCTTGCACCGGTGCTTAAATGTTCAAGTGCCCCATCACTGTTCATAGAGGAGGCACATGGCAAGAGGTTTTTGTGGAGGTTTTTCAATTGATGCATATTTAACATATTGACACACTAGAACTTTCATGAAAAATGATGCCTCGGTGCATCCATGTTCCCTTAACATTGCCATACTTTATAAAAAAAATTACATGACCAAATAAATCCCACCTATGCCATTGAACATAACCCACAAGTACATCTACCTATCTAAAGGTACAATGAGGTAGGGTAAATAAAAAAATATATCAAACTGATTTTCATTGTTACAATGCATCCCGTGCTTTCAAACTCTCAAGCAAGCATCGGTGCTCACCTTTTTTCCTAAGACACCTTGTTTTTGGTGCTCTACACCGACTTGGATATCTCCATTGTTGGATTCCACACATTTCCAAATTTAGGAAATTACCACAAATTTTCATTTCCTCTCAACGATGAAACCATGCCTCCTTGGGACAAAATAGAGCAGGTAAATTATTTATTACCTTCCTATTTGCATTTTCATCCAATCAAAATTACAATTTAGCTTGAAATTGGGCATTTTTTTCATCTTTTTTTAAATTTCACGCATTGCGTCTGAACTGTTCGGCTCGCCCCCAAAGTGGTGTGTATTGTGTTAAATACATAGTGAGAATCGTTGATAGTGCATCAACATATGGCCGCATCAGTGTCATTCAAGCTAGCACACCACGAAAAATTACCAAAAAAAAAGTGGTGCATCCTTTGGAATGCCCCTACACCAGTGCAAATTGGGTTTATACCTGCACCAATGCATTACACTTCATTTTCCACATCGCTATTTCAATGATATATAATATTTAACCTAGTGATGCACCAAGTTTAATTAATCGCCTTGGGGCATACCTAAAACATAACGCCATAGTAAGAGCCTTTGTCGATGCATCTATATATGTCCACACTAGCATCATTCAAGCTAGTGCACCACGATAAATTACCAAAAAAAAAAAGCGGTGCATCCTTTGAAACACCTCGACACTAGTGCAAAATGGGCTTATAACCGAACTGGTACATTACACTTCATTAACCACACCACTATCTCAACGATTTATAAAATTTAACCTAGAGGTTCACCACGTTTAATAAATCACCCCGGGGTGTACCTTAAACATAACACCCCGAAGAGTCAATGTTTAAATGCACTACCATACTTTATAACAAAATTATATGAACCAGAAATTGTTGCATATTACGCCTCGGTGCACCTAAATGTCTCAAAGCGCATCGAAGTAGGGTAAATTAAAAAAAATTACCAAGGTGGTTTTCATTGTTACAGTGCATCATGTGCTTCCAAACTCTCAAGCAAGCATCATTGCTCACATTTCTTCCTAAGACACCTTGTTTTCAGTGCTCTACACCGACTTGAATATCTCTATTGGTGGATTCCACACATTTCCAAATTTTGGAAATTACCACAAACTTTCATTTCATCTCAACGGTGCAACAATTTCTCCTCATGATAGAAGAGACCAGGGAAATTATTTATTACCTTCCTATTTTCATTTTCATCCATTCAAAATTACAATTTAGTTTTAAATTTGCAAATTTTTCAATTTGTTTTTCAATTTTGCGTCATGCGCCTAAATGGTTCATCTAACCCTGACATGGTGCATATTGTGTTAAATACATAGTGAGTGCTACCTCTGGAGTACCGAATACATATACACATTGATTTGGTTCCCTCAAGTGCACCGTGATGAATTATTAGAAACAAAGTGATACATCCTTTAGAACGTCCTGAAACCAGGGCATAATAGGCCTAGACCCGTTGTTGGGATTTAAAGATGTCCTAAAAACAACCTCTATGTATAAACCAAAGGTAGGCGCTGGCACAAGCGTTTTACTTGTCACCTACGTAGGTTCTTACCTTTCGTTTTCAATACCCATCCTCCGGAGATGCAACACATGTAAAGGAACAGCGATCGTAAAGGGAATGACAATTGTTCTATTCAAAGGAACAACAATCGTTACATTGGGTCGAACTAATGTTGAATTAATTTCATTGTAGTATTTACCCAACTATCTAATTTGTCAACCCGGGGGTCTTAAAATGACGAAGCACACGCAAAGTATATGCAATATTGAAGTGAGACTAATCTAATCTAATGTTTAAGCTACAATTGAAATTGAATCATTAATTTAACAGACGACTGGAATTGAATTAATCTAGTTGCGTAAATGAAATTACTCTAAGAATGGGAAATTGCGTAAATGGAATTAATATAGAAATGGAGAACTACATGAAGGAAAAGCAAATACAACAAGTGAAGAGTTGAATGGCACAACAACACATGAGAGCTCTCGCCAATGAACCAATCTTACATTCAATAATCAAATCAATCTTCATAAAAGAATAGTGAAAGCATGAAAACAAAAACCATGAATCAAAGGTAAGAATCCCTTTCTCTTTCGAATCCTAATGACTACCATTAATGATTAATCTAATTCTCTACTTACAACTGATTGAATTCTAATTGATCCTAATTGAATAATCTAATTGAATCCTCATGAAGAGAGATCACTCTCTTTTATACATGAGAGCCTTGAAAATAAGATAATCATCTCATTATTACAGATCCACTTTTCTCTCAACCTATTTCCCATAATTACAAAATATAATCCCTTTAAATCCTCACACATATCTCTCATATATCTTAGATAAGATATTCCAACCAAATCTCCATGATCTTGTCCTTGGAATGGGCTTGAATTATCTCCTCAAATATTGAAATGGTGGAGGAAGTATTTGAGAAGTCCTTTGAATTAATCCTTCACATATTCCTACACATTACAAAGCTCACACATATTTGAGATATATATGAAAACATGTTGATTTTCTAACATTTAATCACAAATTCCTTTTAAATACTAAAATGAATAAAGTGGAAAACAATAAGGTGAAACCCAAGTATATTTATGGAAATGATATCGTGAAAGGTTAATGGGGCAATGAAATGTGAAGAATGATGAAGGGAAAGGTGGATGAGAATAGGACATTTATGAGCCCCAACATACCCCCCAACTTAACTTATTGCATGTCCTCATGCAACCATGCATGGATCTTCTCAATAAATTTTGGCATCTGAATGTTGGCTTTGAGTGATGATAATAAATGTTTCCAGGATGGGTTTTACATAAGTAACAGCTGACATTTTCTTATGGTTGGGTCTTGTGTGACAACCATGAATATAAAGAATGTTGGTTCTTATGTTAACAACATTCATTTCGTTACTTGTTCTCTTGTTGTTATGATAATAATTTGCCCATATTTTTACTAGAAAATGTATGGTATCAATGTGCATAAGGAAAACATCATTGATTATAAGAAAGCCCTTTTTTTGGTTTTGTATATCAGTGCCTATGAAGTAAAGTGAAACAGAGTATCGTTGGAAAAGAAATGTTCATAACTGGTAAATGAGACGAAAAAATGGAATGATGGTCGTGAAAAAATGGAGTGATGATAGTGAATAAAGTCCCCTACCCCCCAACTTAACTTGTTGCATGTCCTCATGCAACGTGGCATAAGTCGTAGAAGTGAAAAAGGAAAGGGAACTTAAGGAGGGAAATTTCCAAATTATTCATTGCTAGCAATTGAGGAATTACATGGTTAAAGTTTAGAAATTAACATACCTCCACTTACCCAAAATGTTGATGAACTATGCAAGAGGAATATGACTTATGCAACTGCTAGAGCATGGAAGATGTCACTACTGCAGGATCATGTGGAAAGTGACTGTTGTTGGAGCGGTGACTATTGTCTGTTGGATCAGAGAATGTGAAGTGGAGGAAGCTAAATTGTTGTTGAATGCACCATGGAAAAGAGAAAGTATGAAAGTGGAACTGTGGTAGGCTCATAGGGCTGAAGTCATGCTTCTATAACTGTTGATAGATTCATGAAAAGTGTATAGTCTTCACCCGCTGCTAGACCTGATGGTACAATTCTAATCATGCGAATGAATGTGTCGATGTCAAGCATGAAAAGAATTCATTGGATTAGCGACCAATGATGAATGTCGTTAACCAATGCGAGGCAACTCACCATTGATGTCAATGAGTGCCAAGGTACCTTAGTACATCTGGTGAAGTGTGAATGAATGAGCTGAGGTCGAGCCACTTGCAAGATCTGACGATCAAGGGGCATTGATGTATTCCCATGATTTTCAGCGAGAGAACTTGCCATTGAGGCATGCAAGCCTCTAGGTACTCAAAAATGGACTCTAGTCTATATACCAAATAAGGAGTTGAGTTCGATGGGGAGCAACATGTTGGTGCTCTGTTAGACATGGTGCATTGGTGCATTCGGTTTAACAAAGGGCACCGTGGATTTGTGCACTATAAATTTTAGCATTGCAATGCATCTTTATTAATGAGATGAACTGATACCGATAAAATCACTTCATAGGTGCATATATTCCTATTGGACACACTGCTTAGTGGTTTTGTTGTTCTGCTATAGCACACCAACCGTGAGGTGTATGAATTGTTGGGGGCACATTGGTTTATTTTAAATATTTCTTTGCAACAAAAAAAAATGGATTTTTTTAAATACACGTCATTTATATATGTATTTGTTTTATAATTTGAATTTATTTTATCTTTATATATGTTCCTAAAGAAGAGGTGGGGCGGCAGTCGGTCGAGACATATACTTTTGTACGTGAGTGGGAGGCTAGGGAGAAGGATAAGGAGGCTTAACCTCACCCTATTTCATAGCATACTCATGACCTTTTGATGGACATTGACCTCCTAAAGTTTTATCAGGAGGGAAGATCCCTTAGGGGAAAATCTACATTGTTATAGCAGTTAATCCATTGATGTGATCATGGGATACAAGGGTTCATGGTCGGTGGACCTTAACGTATTCCACATCATCCAACACGAGTGCAGATAAAAATTTTGCAGACATAATTTTTTAGGACAGCAAACACCTGCTTGTGGATTTTATGAGCCCAAGCTAGTTCATGCTCATTGCTTCCTCATATTTAGAGAGTCTGAGGAAATGCCAAAAGAAGACTCCAAGGGGGTTTCTTTCCCATAGTAATCCACCAGGTCTGGTAAAGAATAATCCTTCCTGATAAATGCCCCTTTCATTTTTAATGAGCAAACGAAGGGAGCAAACAAGCTCGAACGTACCTGGTGCAAAACAAGTTAGCCATGCTGATAAGAAATTCTCATGAAATAAAACAATATTACCTTCTTATTTGTTGTGAGTTCAATTCTGCACTTGTTCTGAGGAGCCTGTAAAACTAAAAACAAAATATCAACACATCCAAGAAAAAAGAAAACAAATGTTTTTTTTTTCTTTTCATATTATTTGATTTTTTTTATTATTTTTTT
>ML786606.1:641750-654305 GCA_009831015.1 Picea engelmannii | reverse complement strand
CAGTGGTACCTAACCCAAGTGATATTAGTCCATTATCAATTTAGAGCATTAAAGTGCATAAAAATAGCTTGAAATGCAAAGATACCTTAGGTGACCCCTTTGCATGGTAGAGAGATGTTAAGTATGTCAAAATGAGGTCAAAATGGTGGTATTGGCATATGAATGGAGGTTTGTGGTATATAATATAGGCAAAGAGCAGGGTCAAAACCGGGGACCAACAAGTATCTCATTACGCTGATGGGAAGGTCGGTTATTGATTTATTTTCTAGCGAGTACGATAATTTCTTGAATATTGTAGAGTACTCATATGAGAGGATGTATTGAAGAGAATGTCCAAACATCTGATTTATAGCAGAGGAGCCAAAAAATGAGAGAGGTAATATTATCGTTACGTTTTGATCAATCTATTTGCATATTTTTTGTCTTATTTAATGTAGATGTAATTTATTGTAACATTTTGTTTCAAAATGTATTATAATTTTTATCTATTGTTTTGCAGATATTGGCACATATGTTGGGGATGCACCTCCCCAACATGAGGATAAGGTGATGGAGGAGGAAGAGGAGCAATATCTAGTATCATAGAGACCACACATGCCATGCAGGCCAAATTTGAGAGTCTGGCTAGAGGTGGTGGATGAGATATGTCATGTCATGACTAGTCACAGGGTGGTACTTTTACCCCCTAGAAACATATTACGGGTAGAGGAGCTCTCTAATACATGGAGGTGTTTTCCTCATGACATGACTATGTTGATGCATCATATTGTTGGTGCAATCATCCTCATCTATACATTTAGGGTTGGTACTCGTGATCACACTACATCTAGCTCATCAGTAGACCCATCCACATCCTCTATTCCACCACATTATCGTCCTCGTCCTCTTGATTCGCCTCCACATGAGTCAACTACAGCATCTACCAATCGTCCATCCACATTTTCTCCTCCTCCTTCTCCTCTTCATGTTTCCCCTCCACAAGTGTTTGAACTCGTATCCATGTCTCACTAGCAAATTTGGGTCATTTTGCGATGGCTATTTCGACGCTCTTGCGACATTATGTCATGGATATTGCGACGAATATTGAGTCTCCCAAATATCGCTTCGCGTGACATGGCACATGCAACGAACCTGGATTAACATCACAAGAGAGACGACACTAGGGAAGTTTTCATGATTACAACAAATAAGAAATACCGTCGCCAAAATGACTAAGTAAATAAATCATTGAAAGAGAGACCCAGTAGGGAAATTGTCGCAAGAACGACAATAAAGAGAGATCGTCACACACTCGACATTATAGGCAAACTAAGGAAAAAATTTGCGATGAATTAGTTTTCGAAGGGTTCGTCGCAAGAGCGACGAAAACAGGGTATTTGTGACGAAATTGCTATGCAAGTTTCATAATTTGTATAGCAATTTCATCACAATGTTTGTACAGGTCGTCGCAATTGCGACAAAAACAGGGTATATTGCCACAAAATTGCGATACAAATCACGAAATTCTTATACAATTTTTCGTGATTTGTATAGCAAGTGCATCACAAGATTTGTACAGGTCGTTGCAAGAGCGACAAAAGAAGGGTATATTGCCATGAAATTGCTATACAAATTTCGTGATTTGTATAGAAAGTGTGTCGCAAGATTTCTATGGTGCGTCGAAATTGCAACGACAACAATTTATTTAAAAATAAAATAAAATTTTATTTTTGCACAAAAAAAATAAAATTTGATTTTTGAGCCAATTATAGTAGGTGCTATGATTGTACACTAAAGAGGAACCATATGCATATATTCAATTTTGGTAGGGGGGCCTTTCCTTTTTCTTATAAAATAAAAATAAGAGGGTTTTTGTGGCCACAATAGTTGGTTGGTTGGTTGAGTCAGTTGACTGACTCGACTGTTCAAACTAACTATCTTCTTAAAATAATTACATAATTATATCAAAAAAAAATACTCTAACTTAGATTTACATATTTAACATCTCCATGGCCTCAAATACTTCTTTGTCCTAAAAAGGTGAGGAAAAATAAATATTCAAACCTTCCAAATAAATTATTGCTTTGTTGTTCAAATAAACTCTGATGGCCTTATATATGATTTTATATTCTTTTTTTATATTTACTCATGGGTTATACATTTTAATATGGTGTCATTAAATACCTTCTTAAAAACACAGGCTTGAGGTGTTTCTAGCTAAATTTCTCATGTTACCACTTAAACTCTCTTTGAAGGAAAGTCCTACCCTGCGAGGGAGAGATTGAGGAAATATATAGGGAAGTCGTCCACTATCACCTTAGTGCCCTTGCCTCTACATTTCTAGGCCATGGTTTCTAAAATAAGGATGGTTTTCCTAGGGGCCTAATATTAATTCCTATCATTGTATTTCTAGACAAGTGAGGACAAGGACTTTGTTTGACTTGGGTTGACTTCTCTAAACCGATGCTTCAAGAAAAGTAAGAGAAGAAAATGCTCAATGAATGCTTGGAAGAAAAACACTTACTTTATTAAACATAACACATCAATGCACCATTACTCATAATTAGTGATCAAGCAATATAAAATGTTAAAGGTGAAACTTTCTAAGTAAAAAGTATATATTCATTCACAAGATAGTCGTCATTTATCAAATTTCATATGTGCAATAAGTGAAGCATGAACAAGTACTTATGAAACATTTAAGCATGAAATTGGGTCGTTATGATAGCAGTGAAATAGAGCATCATTGTAACAAGTTCATAACCAATATAAGTTTGCATCCATTCAATAAGTATATGCCATGAAACACATGAAGTGTCACTATTGTAAAGAGAGAATAAGGCAACGAGCTCAATGTAATAACTTTAGAAGAAATACAACGCTACCAGATTAGCAAATTTCATTATTATATGTCAAGGAAAAAAAATTATATCATTAACCAAACTCATCATTCATTCATCAACACTCATAAATTAATTTGTTTCTCATCATACAATATATATCAATTCTTTGGAACCATGATTGTAGCATGAATCGACCCTCTCAACTGGAAAACAATAGAAATGTTGCACTGTTTGGGTAGATTGTTTGGGGTGGTTAGGGTAGGAATGTATCGTGGTCAACCAACCAAGCCAAAAGACATGCAAACACCACAACAAAATATGGTTAACAAACCTTCATACAATAGTGAAAGGAAGCAACGATTGGACTAATTACAAGGTCCTTTGGAATTCCTTAACATATTTTGGTTTCTTTGGGATGTGGAAAACAAGGTGTCATAAAAACATTACAAGACATCAACACTTTAATCACCATTGACAGTGGAATACTTTTGCAGTTTTATGACAATCCTGGATAGAGTTTTGGATAACACATAGGAGGTAATGTCAAGGCTTGAAACTAGGTAATTAATCTCTCTTCAAAGTCATTTGGACACCTATGGAAATGAATATAATGAAATCCTCGAAACATTGGAAAAAGAGGAGGGTTACAAATAGCCTCGCACAACAATAAATCTCTATAGAAAAAGGAATACTAGAAAAATCCCAGAACAACAATAAAGAACATGCAACGATTTCACTTTGAATGAGGTTGTTGGACCTTCCAATAAATCCAATGATAGTTTATAATAACCTAGAACAACACTCCTTCAAAATGTTGCAATAAAATTTATTTTCAACCCTAGTTATGTTGTATTGATTTCAACCATTCCAAGCAAAGTATGCATTAGGGCATCCATAAAAGTGATCAATTTCTACTTAAATTAAAAATGATTTTCAAACCCTCTTTTGATAAACATATAGATGTTTCTTTGAGAACTAGTTAGCATGATTTGAACTAATATAAGTCAATGAGGCTCAATGCAATCTAGATTGAGGATAACACATTATGAAAACCTTTCCTAGTACTATCAAGGTGAATTGAAAGGTTGGCCAATCAAAAGGATAGAGCCATCAGATGTCCTACCTTAATGCATGAACAATAACTTCAATGATCAAAGGGGTAAGGTTAGAGAACTTACCTTGAGAACCCTCCCAAGTGGAGCATTTCACCCTTAATTCTTTGGCCTTCTAGCATCCTTTTTATTCCAAAAAATCCTTTAAAAGTGCTTATATAAACCTTGAAAATGACTAAACATTAACAAAGAAAAGAAATATATTCTCAAACAAATATTAAACCAAGTTTCTCATTAATATCCAATGGTTTTAAATGAGGGATGACTCTCCCTTTTATAGGTCAAGAGACTCCTCAAATACAATACAACACAATGTGCTAGCTCAATACTACAAGGTCAAAACCATTAACCTAGTCAAAACCATGGGAAAATACAACAAATCATCTAACAAATCCCTCAAAACCCTCCAAGAGCCAAAAGACCCTAAAGAATGGTCCAAATATAATAATAAATTCCACAAGTGTGGGCTATAGGGAGAGAATAAATTAGGTGCACTCCTCAATAAAGGTGAAATTTTCCCATGAGAGGGTGAAAGATTGAGTCAACTTTGTCCAAATACTCCCAAAGATCCTCCAACCAACTCCCTAAAATGATGGAAAGGTCCAAGTATGGAATAACGAACTCAAGAAGATGGCATTACCTCTCACATGTGTGATCCATCCAAGTAAAAAAGTCAAGATAAATGGCATGTGTGGCCTCCTCTAGGTGTGGCCTCCTCTAGGTCCAAATAACAACCTATAACCACCTCCAGAATTTGTAACCAATTGTTGGCATAGGGGCAGACCCAAGGTTCAACACTACAACATACACCAACAAAACCCTAACTACTGGCCCTTTTGGCAACACCTGCGAAGCAGATGAAGTCTCACCTGAAGTAGAGGCAGGGCTGGTTGTAGGACTCCAGTGTCTGCAACCTTAGTTGGGACACAAATCTGTGATTACAACACTTTAACAAAGCACTTAGCAGTTACAGTTCGTTAATATTCAACCTTAGTTTACAGCGCAGCTGAACCCGAACAACAGATCAGTGCAATATTTATACAAATCCAATAGATTCAAGTACTAAGCATACCAACATAGATCAAATTTAGAATTTATTCACATTATTCATCACTAAGCTACCATATTAGATCCTTCTAAGCATGCATCAGTGCACTAATAATTCAATCACATAGAAAAGAGAACAACCATAAAGCACATAGGAATCACAATGCAGGATATACGTGGTTCACCCCCACCCTGGGGCTACATCCACCAACTCTTCTTCTTTATTTTTGTCAATCTTCTACATGCATAGAGCCATGATATCTTACTCTGCAGAGGACGGGAGATCTACGCACTTCACTAGATCCTCCTTCCCTGTATTATAGAACAAAGCCTTCCACGGTCTCTTACAATCACTTGCACTTACCTCTGCCAGTCTCACATAGTATGCACAAAGCAATTACAATTTTTCACCTAGCAATTAACACTTGGCACTTAGCATCACATACTTGTCCCTCCTTTGATCACATATATTGAACTACTTCCTACATCACCTAGATTTCTATTTATATGTTACAAAATGGGCCTAAACATGGGTAAACCCATGGGTCGATATCCTCATTCCCATTACATAAGCCCAAAACACAAAAGTCCCTAAAAAGGGGTTGAGATCCCATGATATCTGCTTCGACTTGCGCTCTGTCTTCGACAGCATGTCAAAGTCCCAAAAGTAGGTCAAACATGACCAAGGATCCTCAAAACTTGGTCAAGGGACAACAAGCCCCCAACACTCACATGTGACTCGTCCTGAGTCATTCTGGTCTGGGTAGTTGTGCTTCAAAAGCCTCGAGCTTGGCTCGAGATGCTTCGACATGTTTCTACACTAGGGCCTCCTACTCGGTGAACTCTTGGATGACTTCTTCATTGACAGGTCCCTCTAAACGTTGTTCGACTACAGCAACTACTTGTTCCAACTTTGCGCCTCGGCCTTCAATCTCCTCAAACAGTTGGCAAGCTTCGCCTTGGACTGGTTGGATCCATTGAGTCACTTCCATGACTTTGCTCAGAATGGTGTGGGCCTGTTGTTGAGAAGTGTGTTGTTCTTGGGATCGCTTCATCCTTTCAACTGTTGACAGGAGCTTTAGTTGCACCTATATTGTTGTTGCTTGCTACTTTGCCTCCTAGAGTTGTGACGCTGGTACCTTCAGCTCAGTATCTTCAGTGAGTCGCTCATAATTATGTGTGTTGCGAGCACTTAGTTGTTTGCATTCTAGAGTGAATGCTCTGATCCTCTCAACTACAATCCGAGCAGTGGCTTCTCTTTGATCTCACACATCCTATGGGGTACTTGGAATTGTTCGTAGCTTGAGGTATGTGATTCTTTGTTGAAGATGTTAGATAGATTTCGCAAGCTGCTCTACTTGATGTTCCACTAGGTCTTCCTCCTTTTTCTCTTAGCCTATCATAGAGCGAAGTGCTTTGTTGACTGCTTCTTTTACTCCCACCTGCTCTATGAGCAACTGCTCTTTCTCTTGTTGGATATGCGCTTTCTCTTCTTCAAACTTAGTTTGGAGGGTAGCCTTCTCTTGTTGCGCAACTTGACGTTGCTCTATGACTACTTTTTGTACTTGCTTTAGGGCCTTTGTGGCCTATTTGGTTTCTTCCTATGTGCGACAAAGGCAAGCTTCGGTCGCATCAGCTAGTCTGCGGAGTTTGGCAGGTTCATCTCCCAACTCAGGTGCTTATGATGGTGGGGGTGCAGTGGATAATGTGCGGTTGGATTGAAGGGCCTGATGTACCCCTCTGAGTTCAACCTCGATTATATCATACATCTCCTCCTACTTGGCTTCATGTTTCTGCAATATGTCTTGTGAATCATCTGCTACAGCAGCGATGATAAAGTCGAAGTCATCTACAGTGAGCATAGTCTACTTCTTAGTCAAGGTGGCTCTAGATTTCTTTCGGGAAGTGGGTTTTGTGGGAGAAACATTCCTTTTCTTCAAGGGATCAGCCTCAGCAGCAGGGTCCCTAGGCGGTGTTACTTCGCCTTGCTTATGTTGGTCCTCTTTTCCATTGGCTCTTCTACTTCATCATCACCCCCTCGTCCAGGTGATACTGAAGCAGTTCCTTCCAATGCATTGTACAAGTTTTGGACCTCTTCGGTATTCTTCGTTCTACTGGGTCTAGGAAGATCCTTTACTTCAGAAGTGGTCTCAGGGTTGTCGATTAGTTCAGGGTCTGACATTTCTGTGGGGTCTGCGGGGATGAGGATTTCTATAGACCAGTCCTTAGTGATCTCTTCAAGGTCCTCCTCTATGATCTTGTAGTACGATTGACGATCTTCTTTGTGCTCATCTGCGTGCATGGTGATATAAATGAAGTGTCGATCTGTGTGGAACTTCATGAGGGGTTGGAACCGATGCAAGGTGTTCGGTGTCATGTGAGGGACAGCTTCGATAGCCCTCTTCAGTTGGAGATAATAGGTATGAAAGACCGTGTTCGACTGCCATTGTTTTCCCATATCGCTCGAGTACCAAAGTGTGGCTAACTTCGCAGCGAGCGGCTCTAACAGCTCAATGTCCAAGAAGGTCACACCTTCTTACATTTCCCAAGCAGTAAATGTGATGAGGATGAGGAGCTATCTAAAGTGGAACTCATAGCCCTGATCTTGAGCTTCGCGACAGTCTAATTCCAGTTGGTTGACCAAGTACTTCACCCAGCTCATCTGGAGTCCTTAAACACATTTCCCAGTTAGGTCAACAACAAATCATGTGACTTGTATAGGTCGGTTCTTCCTCACTATCTTCCCTGGGATCAGCTGGCAGGCTAGGCATACTACGCCATTTTGGATGGAAGCTACCTTGTAGCCTCATGTTCCTTTTTCTACGTCTCCATAAGTGTCCTTAATTCTCTGTGCCAGGGCATAGTCGGAAGCCTTTCCTGGGTAGAAGTCTTGCAGGTCAGGTCCTTGCATGCTCAATTCGGTGATCCTATGGATCAGTGTCGGATCGAATGTGATGCATCTATCTAGCCATAGATAGCCTCCATGGTAGCACAAGAGCAGGAGCTTAACATAGGTGTTAACCTCCTGGTGCCTTCCAAAGTGTGGGATCTTCATCACATTCAAGAGGGTTGACTACGCGAGGTTCATAGTCCATGGCTGGGGGATTACTTTCAATTTCTTCCCCTTCGTCCTAGTCAGATACTTGTAAGGAGAAAGCATGTTGTAATTCTTGTGGTCACCTAGGTTGAAGTCATTGAAATTCAACATCGTGATATTATCTGGTTGTGGTATGACTGCATGTATCCCCTTCAGGAGGTACACAGTAACCATGGTGTAATCAAAGTCCCTTGGGACACTGTCACGACTCACCGCGTCGGCCAGAGGCGGGATGTAGTCAGGTAAGATGGTCGGGATTAACTTCATGTTCTCTAGATCATCTATGTGCTTGGTTATCTTCTCTGCTACCGATCGGGATGGTCAGAATCCGTGAGCAGTAGATGGAGAGGTTTGCACTCCTCGCGTCGATGAAGCTTGAATTCCTATGGACATCACTCTCTCGTCCATCATATCAATTAAAACTTCCTCAACTGACTTATCCACAGCGTTGAGCTCGTTTGACATGCACACTCTGGATCGGAAAAATCAGGCAGATGGATGAGTGCTCAAAGAAATAGAATCAGTGTCGATCTTACTAAGAACAGCGTGGTAGCAATGGGTTCTCTTGTTAGCTCTGATACAATTCTCAAAAGTTTTCTCGATGCAACAGTCAACGGACTAAGTAGACACGATGTAACTGATCTCTCCAATGAATAAGAAGTTTTCCATCCATGCAGTTCTATCCATTGCAGCACGGTCCCAACGGTCTGATGGCAAGATTTCTGGTCATAATTGTTGTTCTAACTGTTCTGGAATGTTGGTCCAATGGTTATAATTCTTCCAACAGTCATATCGCTTCGCCATGGTGAATTTCCATGGGGCATTGTTCTGATATCCCGACGAAGTTTCAATTTTGCAAATCTTCCTTCTGTGAAGTTCCCTCTGGGCCCTTCTGTAACTTTTCGACCTTTGCTCTCTTCTTACTGAGTTTTCTAGCCTTCTTCCTGGTGATCTTCATCTCAGTATTCCTTTTTCCATTCTGATTCTTGTCTTCTTTTGGCATAGCATCTTTGCGCTATTGAGATTCTTTCATAGGATTAGAGAGTAATATTGCTTCTCTATCTAGGGTAGATTCTCTACTCGTCTATGAATATTATAGTGTTCTTTCAACTTCGTGATCCAAGTTTCTAGTTTTCAGTAGCTTCGATCTGTTCTCATGTTCTGCAATCAAGTGTGCTATCCTCCTAGTCATGAAATATTTTAATTCCTATTTTTTCTATTCTAGGACCTCCTCTTCTTTTCTTCTGGTCTGATCTTTCTCGATCTGGGTTTTTCCTAATAACATAGTAAATGGAGCATTGTTCTCAATTAATCTAACAACCTCAAAATCTTCCTTTGTCAAAGCTCCATGAGCACTGATAGATACCTGGGTGAGTCTTCCACATAGGGTTATCAGCTTTCCCCTGAATAATCCTATTCCTCCCAATGAAGGAATTGTATCAGGATTTCCTAAAGATTCCCAAGTTCTTTCTATCATGATATTTACCTGTGTTTCCTCATCCAGAACACAATCTATGTCAAAGTCTCCTATTATTGATTCTATGCATTTTTTTCTTTGAAGATATTTGATAATTTGATATCTCTGTGATCATTTAGGGTTTCTTTCATTTGCAATAGTACAATCTCTGATTCTGTCTGGGGTTCTTCCATGGTCTCAGTTTCATGACCTTCCTCAAGGTTTTCTTGTCTCATATTCATTCTATCAAGCTTAGCAATCATTCTAGGGCAATCTAAAACTTCATGGTCCATAGCTTTACAACAAAGATAACTAAGTCTTCTTCCAGGGCATTCCTTAGCAAGATATCCCGGTCTTTTGCAACTGTAACAAAGGGTTAATCCTCTTTTTTTCTTAAATGATCCCCAGCCTTTCCTATACTGTGCACTAACCTGCAAAAAAATCTTTCTAGGATCATGCATCCATTTGTTAGTCCAAACATTCTTTCTATGCATAGGAATAACATATCTTTCATTATTTCTATCAGATCTACTCATATCAAACCTTCTCTCTTCTAGTTGTGCCCTAGTTTTCAGACTAGGATAACATTTATCAAACATACCTAGATCCATACTCTTTAACCAAAAATTTCCACTAATCTTACTTTCAGCAGAGCACAAAGCTTCCAGATCTAAAACTTTTCACTATTCTTACCTTTATCAGAGCACAAAGCTTCGAGATCTTACCTATTTTCTTCGGATCTGACTTCTCTTCTTAGAATAGAGATTTACATGTCAAGTAGAATACTGCGCACTAAGGAAACAGATCTACACACAGAGATTTCTTTCTTTCCTTCAGTTCCCAGCAATAACAGTTTCAGGTCCTAGCAACGGAACCATTTGTTGGCACAGGGGCAAACCCAGGGTTCAACGCTACAACATCGCACCAACAAAACCCTAACTACCGACCCTTTCGGCAACACCTGCAAAGAAGATGAAGTCTCACCTAAGGTAGAGGTAGGGGTGGTTGTAGGACTCAAGTGTCTGCAACCTTAGCTGGGACACAGATCTATGACTACAACACTTTAACAAAGCACCTAGCAGTTACAGTTCGTTAATATTCAGCCTTAGTTTACATCGTAGCTAAACCCTAACAACAGATCAGCACAGTATTTATACAGATCCAATAGATTCAAGTACTAAGCATACCAACATAGATCAGATCTAGCATTTATTCACATTATTCAACACTAAGATACCATATTAGATCCTTCTAAGCATACATCAGTGCACTAAGCATTCAATCACATAGACAAGAGAACAACCATAAAGCACATAGCAATCGCAACGCGGGATATACATGGTTCACCCCCACCCTGGGGCTACGTCCACCAACTCTTCTTATTTATTTCTGTCAATATTCTACATGCACAGAGCCATGATATATTACTCTACAGAGGACAGGAGATATGCGCACTTCACTAGATCCTCCTTCCCTGTATTACATCACAAATCCTTCCACAATCTCTTACAATCACTTGCACTTAGCTCTACAAGTCTCACACAGTATGCACAAAGAAATTACAATTACCACTTGCACCTAGCAACTAACACTTGGTACTTAGCATCACATACTTGTCCCTCCTTTGATCACATAGATCAAACTACTTCCTACATCGCCTAGATTTTATTTATACATTACAAAATGGGCCTAAACATGGATAAACCCATGGGCCGACATCCCCATTCCCGTTACATAAGCCCAAAACCCTAAAATCCCTAAAAGGGGGTCAAGATCCTGCAATCTCTTCTTCGACTTGCGCTTCGTCTTCGACAGCCTATCGAATTCCCAAAAGTAGGTCAAACATGACCGAGGATTCTCAAAACTTGGTCAAGGGCCAACACCAACTCCTCCAATGCATTAATAACTCCCATGTGTGGTCCAAGGAGAGATAAATAATGCATAAGTGTGAATGAAACGTCCAATTGATAAAGGAGAATGAATTTGAGTGGTCCATATGGCATGTGTGGCGACATGGCATCCCTCTCATGGATCGATGCATTGTCATGGATCCCAATGCGGTGACATGAATCCCAAGTAAAATGGTATGGATCCCAATGTATGTAGATATAATGATCATATATGAGTACATGGATCCCAATGTAGCATCATGGATCCCAATGCAATGTCATGGATCTTGAGGCATAATACATGTATCCCAATGCACAATACCCACTTGAAGTGATGGGTCTAGCCTCTTAGCAAGCCATTAATTGGTAGCACCTGGTGTCATCTCTTAGCACAGCATAAAAAAGGGGGTTGGTTTTAATATTTTCCTAAGTCTTACCAAGGGGAACAATATTGACCCTTATACATACATCAAGTCCTAAGACAACACATATTTCCTAAGCACCTAGCTGAAAGATAGGAAAAAATTATTAATAATGATGAAAGGGAATGGGGAATGAGTTCATGTGATGACCCTCGACATCTTATACATGCACAAGTCTTATCAATCATTTATTTATTCATCCACCTTTATTTAGCTAGGATTTTTACATATAATATCCTTCTATAGATAGCTTAACATTGAGTTACCATCCTTAACATTATTTCTTACTACCCCTTTAAGAATTGTTTTTTTTAGTGTTTGTTTTATCGAACAAGTTGTTTTTATTTAGATATACATAGACAAACTAGAGACTAGGGGCATTGGCCTCATAGTGAGGGAGCATTGCTAAAGTTTTATATTTGGATTTTGACTTTATCTCTTCACCTCTTTTCCTTATTGGATTATTGACTCGGGCTTTATCAATTTGACCTTTGAGAAATCATACATGACCAAGATGTAATTTTTTATATGGATGGAATGAATAACACTCAGGAGTTGGAAAATGATTATCATGGTTGGGATATGGATAATGATATCTATCCTAAGAACCCAATGGTATAGGTTAATCCAAGATATGACACACTTCTAACATAAAACATGTTCCCCAAGGTACTACAAGGAAAGTCATAAAACCATGTAATGTTATGAAA
>ML786606.1:571922-614788 GCA_009831015.1 Picea engelmannii | reverse complement strand
GTAATGTTATTTTATTTATGTTGGCTTTAGGCCATTAGTTGTAATTATACCTCCTAGTCTCCTATATATACCAAGGAGACATTTTCATTTTGAATCATTTGGTACTTGAACATTTAAGTGGGGTAAAAGGAGGTTGCCCCCTCAAAGAGGCTTATTATCTAAAATTATCTCTTTTTCAAGGCATTGAGTACTTTTTCTGAGGTTTTTCTATGCTATATTTATATTTGGATCTTAATAGATCAAGAGCCTTGAACAAGTCCTCAAACCAGCATAACAAAAATTTGGACTTTAAGAGGGATATAGGAATCATGATTAGGTTTTGTACATTGAAAATAGGTGTATAGGCATAAACATGGCAAGTTGGAAACAATGGCCTAAATCCATAACTAAACCTTCTCGAGCTCATGAACCACCATCTAAAAACACCTAAAAACCATGACACGAGTCCTCTCTAGGGATTCTTTGGCATCCAATTAGTTGAATATGGGTGACATTATGAGTTCTTCTTGATCATCATGGATGGATCTTAGGTTCATGACTATAGTCCACTTGTATGCCAAAGGTCCACTTTAAAGGGTCTATGTTGTGGTTTAAGGCCTTGATTGTGGCACATTAGATCAATAATATTAATCTAGGGAATGATTCCCTAGATTTCTCCCCTGACC
Organism: Picea engelmannii; assembly: GCA_009831015.1. NCBI lineage: Eukaryota > Viridiplantae > Streptophyta > Pinopsida > Pinales > Pinaceae > Picea > Picea engelmannii. The sequence continues at coordinate 614,123 of ML786606.1, read as the reverse complement.
CATGGTATGAGACCCACCTGTCATGCAAAAAACCTTCTAATGGAACCCATATCCCACTCTAAGGATATTGACCTCCTATAGAGGGCATGTTTTGTGGTTAATTTATAGCCTTGTGCATGGCCATTGGTCCCTAGAATATGACATCTAGGTCCTAAATTATTTATATAGAACCACAAAAAAATTCATAAGAGTCATGTGCAACCATTGAAACAATAAACACAACCATATCATGTGCAACCATGAACCTAAGACCCATCATGTGCAACCATTGAAACAATAAACACAACCATATGCATGGCTTCTTGGGGTATTTTTTAAATGGGCGATTGGAAATGTTGAAGTAATTTAAGGAAGGTTTACATACTAATTAAAATTATTTTATTTAATAATCGGTTCATCATCTTGATGATGACCTTCTATCATGACTTTCTAATTGGAAATATGCTTGTATGTTTTTAAAAGAGAGGGAGTAAATCCTCATGGATTCAAGCACACGAAACATATATATTTTTTTAGAAAGTATAATTGATATACATATATATATGAAGAAAAAAACCTAGGAGTAAGTGTTTGTAATAAAGAATGAAGGATACAAGGCATGTTTACCATAGCCTTTCTTTTAAGAATCTATAAAATCATGGTATGACATCATGATGACCACTTTGATGTCATATCCTTATCAGAATCAAATATGTTAGTTTCATGAAGTCACTTCATTCCCCCTACACGGGCATCAGGTACAATTTTCATATTTGAGAAGGAAAACCTAATATCAATGGCCTCTACTAGTCTATCCTTCGAGGGAGGACAAGGTTCCCCAATAAACTCTTCTAGGAAGACTATATCAAATTTTGTTTAAGTCAATGGTTGTTGATTTTCCTTAGCAAGAGAAACTTCATCATCTCACATTGGTTGCTTAGGAAAATTCCAATTTTTTTATTTGGATTTGGTCCCTTTTTCCCTTGAAGGATGAGCTCATGCATGGGGATAAATATCATGTAAATGTCATGCATGTACACAATCTTGTTCTAAATCTCCAAAATTTCTTTTATGTAACTGCCCAAAGTATTCTCAATATCCTCAAAAATTGATATATACCAAGAATGAAATGGAAAATTTGGGAGGTGTACCCAAAGTGTCATTCTAGTAATTGACATAGAGTTAGGATCAAAATTTGGAAATCAAGGAGATATAAAAATCCCCACTCTTCCCCAAAACCAGGGACCCTATTCTAAAACTTGCTTATAAGCAGCATGATCGAAAATATGAATTAAAAAAACACCTTTGGAGCAGAGAGGAATCTCATAATTCTTTTTCCATTTTGAGTGGATCCATTGGCACAACGTTGATGAAGGATGCCAATAACCATTAAACCATTAAATATGCTCCTTAAAGGACATGTGTTTTGAAGTTGAAAGCAGCTCATGTTATAACATTATTTGGTTACCAGTGACCATGGATTCCTTGTTGCCCAAGATATTAGCCATTGAATATCTTTGATCCACACGAAACATATGTTAAATTGTTTTTTTTCTTCATTTCGACATTCTTCCTTTGAGAAATGCACTAGTACCCATGTGTTTCCTTTAAGAAAGGCAGGGTGTCTTCCAAAAATTGTAAAAAGTAAAAAATGAGAATTAATTATGCACTCCTAAACGAGGTTTACGAGATCCATGCAACTGTACAACCATAATTATTATTTCCAACAAACTTAACCAACTTGTGATAGTATAAAATGGGTTCAAATGTTGGAGAAAGGAAACTAACCATTCTAGTATGCTTATGCTAGAGCATTATCTTGAGAATTTAGCCTTGGATTTTTATGACTAGTTCCTTTTATAGAAACCCTTGTTTTTGGGATTGACTCTCTTGCTTAGACTCTAGGATCTAAATCCTTGTTGATTTTCCAATGCACATATGGAAAGGAGTTTGAAGCGGAGTTAAAGTCTATATGTAGTCCAAGTAGGAGGAACCTAAACTCTACTGACAAAGATTATTTAAATTCGTCTCTCTTGCGACGATATCAAATGATGCTTAGATTATTTACATTTGTCTCTCTTGCAACGAAATCCTAACATTATGATGTTCATCTTTGAAATCTGCCCATTTTTCCTCAATTTCCCTAAATGCAGAACCATCGGCAGGCATTCGAAGAACACCATCTCCACTTCTATTTCATGCATGGTAATCCATAAATTGTGTTATGCTTTCAGGCCTGAACAAGTGTTGCAAACGTGGAATTATGGGAATATGACGAAGAACCTTTCGAGGCACCATTTTTGTTACTTGATCGGTTCGATATCTACTGATAAGACATTGCGAACATTATGTTTTCGAAGCATGTTGTCCATAATATATAATATGGTCATTAGGACATGCATCTATAGTTTGATAATCAATTCCAATGTCTTTCATAATGGCATGCAAACCTCGATATGTGCAAGGTAAAGTATTTGACGATGGTAACAAAAATTCACCTAACAATCTACAACATAACAAATAACTAGTTAATGTAAGAATATTAATCATAAAAATTGCATTCTTATTTTACACATTAATTAACACTAAAAACAAATAGAAAAAAATCAACATTTGTGTATAATATGAGATGAAACATATTACATACCTTAGGATATGTGTCATACAAGTGTTCGACAAATTATTCATAACCTTTAAGTTCACTAGCAGCAATGTAGTGGAGAGAATATTTTCTCTTGATCCTTCATAAAGTTGTTTATTTGCCTTTTCTAATAGAGGTTCATCATAAATACCATCATTGTCCCCATCCTCATCCAATTACGAAAAAAAATATTGGATCATTTGATTTGTACCATCATCTTCTTCCATGGGATCATTAACTTTATTTGTCTCATCATATTCTTCCATGAGATCCTCATTTGCTTCGTCATGATGTTCCTCAGCTTGTACAACATCATTTCTACTAATACTTGGTGCAATATTCTGTGAAAAGTTAGAGGGAAAATCTAACTTTATAATTACAAACAATCATGCAAAATTAGTGTATATTATAACAAACATTCAAACAATATATATACATATATATAATTTTATATAAAATTGACAAAATAAAAAAAGATAATGAATATATAGCTAATTACCATGGGATGATATTCATTCGATCCGCCATCAATGTGCCCATATTTCCTACAATGTTTTGTAGTTGTTGCTATTAAAATTCTTACGGGACCTATGAGGCAACATTTTTGGCAAGGGAAATAACATCTACCATCACCCTTTTCACTCGCTTTACTTTTTTCCCCACCTCTAACTATATTCTACGACATTCTACTGCACAACTTCCGCACAAAAATACCCTTTCGGAACCGTCGTTGTTATAGAAAGATTGTCGCAACATATTTAAATTGTCAAATATTTATAGGTCAATTTAGGTCATCGTCATCGCAATTGCGATGACCGTGACCTAAAAAATTATTTTTCTTTACTTATTTATTTGTTATATTTAGGTCACTTTGTCGAAGACGGGAACGGTTATAACGCTCAAGTCAACATTTGTTGCTCTTGCGACGAACTTTGACTGTATCAATTTAGACTTTGTTAAAATGTATAACGGTCAATATGGATAGTATCAAAAAGTGTAACAATCAATAGTGAGCATCACTCTTGCGATGAAAACACAAGTTTGTCGAAATTGAGACAGTAGTCCACCATCTTGATTATCGTCACAAAATAGGCAAAAGTTTTCTTTCGTTGATTGAGCGACGAATACGGGGTGTATTTAGATCAAAATTGAAAAATTGAACTTTTTCTCTTGAATTTTGCAACGAAAGATTACTTTCGTCGCAAGTAGTCGTCGCAATTTTTTCAATGTGTAGTAGTGTCTAATCCTCCTCCTTCCTCCGCTTGTGTCACCATCCACCAATCATTGTCTTTCTCCTATTCCACACGTGTCATCTTCCACCGATCCCCCTCTTCCTCCTCTTCCTCCACATGTGTCACAAGCTTCTAATGCTTTGGACATTATAATCACATCGGGTACTGTTGATCCACATATTCATGATATTGATATAGAGACACTTGATAGTGCACTTATGCTGACATTTTCTTATGAGATAGTTGTTTTTTATAGAGGCTCTACAATAGAGACATAAATGCACCTGGCTCTAGTGTTGGACCTAGCTAGTAGTGGTACTGATTGACATTTATACTTATTGTTTTATATTTGACTGGAGATCTATATATGACATGTTTATTGCAGATTTTGTTGAGATGTATGTTTGACATGTATATTCATATGTATATCACTCATTTATATTATATTTTCCATATAATGTTATGGTTGTTGTTGTTGTTTGAATTATAAAATGTAATATGAGTATGTTAAAGACGAACATTGTTAATAATTTTTGTGTTTTTAAGTCAAATTTGATATGTATCGCTTATTTAAATTTATGGTTTACATATAACGTTTAACTTTAATTTTATGAAAGCTTTTAATTTGGATTGTGATTGAAAAATGTTATAACCATTAATGTCATATAATGTTTAGTTGTAGTTCAAGGTGAATTGTTTGTTGTCCAACACGATACAATATGTTGATTAAACATGTTTAGAAACAAAAATACTTAAATATGATGAGTGAAATGATTGTGATTTGAATATTTGTGTCTTTTTCATATATTATAATAATAACATTATAACATTTTGTCAAAATACGGGCTACAAATTCCTTTTGGCAGCTGGCACATAACAGAATCAGCAAGTGATGAAGTCTATGAATATTACCACAGGCCCTTTATAGAAGGCAACATCGAACAAAATTGAATCTTTTTTATGAAACTGCTACCAGTAACTACCAGAAATATGTTGATTAATACATTGGCATGATGTAAAGAACTTACTCCTACACTATCTATGTCTATGTTGGCTACAGATCTTTGATTCTATGGGATCGGATCCTTTTTGAGATTTATATGGACAAAAAATATGATATGTATATATATCTATGTGCATGGTTATTCTTTTTTTGAAGTTGTTGCTCCTTTTTTTTTGAGAATACTTAGTCAGTTGAGGCCATGAATCATCTGACTTTTATCCAGATGATCAGTGCTATATGGCACCTACATAATGTAATTTTGTCTCTTCAGATGAATAAAATTACGGTTTTTTCGTGGAAAAGAAAACATTATAACATAATTATTCACTAATAATAATGTTATTTTTTTTTTTTATTATTATTCAAATATTACAAGACAAAGTTATAATATAATTGTTTACTAAAATAACAATGATTATATTTTATTGATATTTAATTTTTCCAAAGATTTTATTAATTTATATTATCCAACTATTATAATAAATGAAATTTATTCAACTAAATTTAAAATAATAAATATAGAGAATAATAATACATTTTGGTCTATACACTTTCGATGAAATGGTTTCACAATGTATTACTCTTATACAAACTTTATGAATCTTTTATTAAAAAACAATATGACCCAACATTTTATAATTAGTATTTTAAGAATTAGTAAAATTGACAAAGGATTCTATACTTTTAGATAAGTATGGATCATTAAAATTTTCCTTAATTCTGACTAGGCTCTAGAAAAAGACTCTTTTAGAATTTTCATGTCCTTCCTATATTAACACTTATTTCAAGGAGAATGTGAAAAGAATTATTAATATAAGTTTATATGATTATAAAACTAATGGATGGAGTGGAATAGGGGAAGGTCATGATAGTTGCACTAGTTAAGGTGGGGAATGCCATCAAAGTTGGCAATGCCAAGTACACCACAAGTAATGTAGATATTGCACCAAGTTATTTTGTTAGAATTGTCCATAGAAGTTCCATCAAAGTATATATTTATTTGAATTTTGATTTTCTCAAACAATAAAAATTTTGAGGTTTGAATATTTTTTAATATATTCATTTTTTCGTTAAATATAATATAATTTAAAATAAATCTTCAATATTGTACGCCACCAACTTTGTGATATCTCAATTAATGTTTAGTAATTCAAAGGTTAACATAAACATATGTTAATACAATACAACATAAATTTGTTATAATAAACAATAAATATGACAATGAAAATATATCAAAACCAAATGTTATGATTGTACATCTATTTAATGTATTTTCAATATGGTGGTTGTAAATGGTTGTTAACTTTTAATATCCAGCATAATTATAAAATGAAGGGAAAAAAACATAATTGTCCATTATAAATACCCATAATAAATGACACATCCACAATATAAATGTCCAAACATATCATTTACATGAAATCAGTCTTTGTTGCCATCACCCTGATTATATTCTTCGCTTGGCATTGTAACATTGTTGTTCTCAAAAAGATGTTCAGATCTCAGATCATGTATCAATACAAACCATCAATCATCATCCAACACATCTAGGTAAAAAAACACTTGGCTGCAATGTTTTGGGAAAACATAAGGCTCCTTACTTTCAACCCACATTTTTTTAGAGTTAATACATATTAGCGCACTATCGCGATATTCCTTTACATTTCCCCAGTCAAAGGTATCCCACCACTTGCAACAAAAAATAACACAATGAAACGATGAGATGTCCACTTGCATGATATCTTGTATCTTTCCAATGTAACCTAACTACCCCTCTATCAGATTTTCATCACGGTGGCTAGCACGACTAGATTGGTCGAACTCGACTTCCACTCCACAATCTTTTGTGATGTGGCCTTCATTACCTTACTCAGTGCGAAAATGATGTCCATATGCCCACATAGATGGGAAGAAATGCATCTGTAAAAATGCGAACAAAGGGTGGTGTCATAGGTCTAATAACCGAAGCATTAATAAAAACATAATACATGTTACAATTCCAATGTGAAATATTATAAATAGAAAGTGGTTCTCAGAGAGGTTATTACAGAGTTGTTGCACCCAATCCCTATGTTTAGTGCATCTAGATCTTCTCCACGTGGGTTATGACTGAACACCACATCTTTCTCTTGTATTTGGTCATTCACCCAACTGTTGGGACATATTTTTGGCATGTTTTCTTTTAAATGATCAGGATAAGGCATGCTTCTACCATTCAACCCTCTAAATGCTTTCTTGTCACTATCTCATTTCCTTCTTTTCTCTTCATACAGTGCGACCCATGGTCACATTTCCTTCGCGTTGTAAATAATGAATTTATTGATGGCATCCATTTCAAAATTCCCTGATGTATACAAAAATTCAAATCAAATAGCATGAGATCAAATATATATTATCAACTTAAAGAACAAATTTATTGATGGCATAAAAATTTCTAAATTCATTGATGTATAAAAGAATTCAAAAAAAATAGCATGGGATGAAAAATATATTATCAGCTTCAATGTAAACAATTTCTTTGTACTAAATTGACAAAACATAATTGACTTACTCTTTATCAAGCGCCTTTTTCTATTCGTTTGGAGTAGCTCCCCTTCCCTGTTGTCCTCATCTTGATGGTCATCCCAAACGATTGCCCTTTTTGTGTCATCAATTTTCTTAATGTACTCATTTCCATAATAGAACAACTCATATACTATATAACCCTCTGTCATAGAGCCCTTTGGTTTTTCCCTTTGTCAAACAAACCCCTTCAATTTTTTATTTTACCTCTCTAAGAAGAACATCCAATGACATGAGAGCACCCCAGCTAATTCAACCTCATCAGGTAGGTGAATTAGAAGATGGACTTGCAAGTCCATAAAAATCGTGGGAAATTCCTTCTCAAACATATAAATAATCTTATATATCTCTTGATGCCACTGTGGAATGATATCCATATAGATCTCCCTTGATGTGATCCAATGTATAAATGGAGATAATTTCGATATGGCATGTCGTGGGTCATGTGGGAAGTCATGGTTCACACAACCACACATGAACAAAGGATAATGACACTACAAAATAGACACATGCAACATTAATTTCCATAAAAATATGAGTGCATAGCATATTTTTACCAACGTTAGTATAGAATTAGGAGAATCGTGTATTCAATATACATGCCCTTAGAAGATTCATATGGTCATTTGATTTCAACCCTAACAAATTTGCATCTACAGTGAAGCAACATCTTAGAGTCGACCCATATAAAGAAGGTTCCTTCACACCCAATATAACATCCTTCACCATAGAAAGATCATCTTTCTTCAAAATCCATGGAACATCACCTTCTTTAAAAGACCAATAGGGACCAGCCTCTCCTCTAGTTTTGGTTCTTAGCCAATGTCTCTTTTTAGTATTCGAAGAAATAATATCTCTCTTAACATCCATTGTGTCACTTTTATTCCATGATAGGTGCCTCCATAAAGAAGATGAAACATTTTTTAATATATGCATGGGATCTAGTAAGTGGCCAATCCTAAGATGCTCACAATATGGAAACTCATAAAATGCAGATTTCTTGTTCATCCTAATGGGCATTTTCTCAACATAGGTATCAAAAATTCAGGATCATCGAACATAGGTTCCCCATTTGAATCAAATAGTTTTTTCCATGTCCTTCTACTTCTTTGTGTCATATTCCCTATTCCAATCTATCGGTGTCATTATTTCAAGTCTTCGTGTTCTCTCTAATTTACCATTGGAAGTCAATGTAGCTCTTCTATAAGGGTGGTCTTCTAGGAGGAATACCCTTGAACAATCGTACACCAGCTCTCATAGTTCATTGGACCACCTAGACTTTATAGAAGTTCCACAACATTTACATCCATGATACCCTTTTGTTACAAGACCTGCAATGTTAATGCATACACATCATGTTAGTGTCAAAAAAAAATAGTTTCACCAAATGAAGTATGCCAAATAAAATTACAAATATAAACAAATCGATTGTTAAGAACCAAATATCAAAATAGCATAAAAACCTCAGAATAAGTACTCAACGCCTTAACAAACAGAGAATTTCATATAATAAGCCTCTTCAAGGGGGAAACCTCCTTATACACCACATAATTTACAAATACAATATGATTCCAAATACAAATGTCTCCTTGGTATATATAGGAGACTAGGAGTTACAATTACAACTAATGGACCCTAGCCGACATAAATAAAATAACAATACTAATGTAATATGCCCCAATTAAGGGTTAATGTGCCAATATTTAGGGTTTAACATGCCCCTCCCCTTCAAACAAGTGTTGTCCACAATGCTTGAGTAATTATGGATGCTCCTGTATAAAAGACTCATCTTCCCCAAGTGGAATCTTTAGCAGATAGTTTCTTCCACTTAATGAGATATTATGAATGATCTATTCCTTAGCTGGGGAATTCTTGTATCAGTGATAGCTTCAGGATCCAATATGATTTTTCCTTCCTCGTCAAGTTCTAGAAATATAGTTTGAACTGAGATCTTGTCACCTATAACCTTCTTTAAGCATGAAACATGGAAAGCTGGGTGTACTCGCGAAGATGCAAGCAACTCCAATTTGTATGCCATAGTACCAATCTTTTTCAACACCTTATAAGGGCCATAGTACTTTGGTGATAATTTATCATCCTTCTTAGCTTGCTTGAGGGGCATATGTTTGTATGGTTGTATTCTTAAAAATACCCAATACCCTACTTCAAAACTTCTTTCACTACAATGTTGATATGATTGTTGTTTCATGTGATTGTGTTCCATGGTCAAGTTGTCCTTTAAGAGTTGGAGAACTTGTTGTCGATGCTCGATGTGATCTTCCACTACTGGAACCTTAGATTTTTCTTTTAGACAATAAGTGATCAACGATGGGTGATATCCATAGAGCACCATAAATGGTGTCATTTTTGTTGTAGTGTGAAAGGAAGTGTTATACCACCATTCTGCCAAGGGTGACCATTTGAACCATTGTGTTTGTTTATCAAAGAAAAAGAAACTAAGGTAGCCTTCCAGAAATTGTTCACTATATTGGTTTTTCCATCAGATTGAGGATGATAAGATGATATATGAGCCAATTGAGTACCCAAACAAGAAAATATTTTTTTCCAAAAATGTCCAGTGAAGATGGGATCTCTGTCACTTACAATAATCTTTGGGCTTCCATGTAGCTTTTGAATTCTCTCCATGAATGCGGTGGCAACTGCATTGGCTTTGAAAGGGTGAGAGAGTGCACAAATGTGTGCGTACTTGGTCAGTCTATCAAGAATCACCATGATGACACTCTTTCCTTCAGACTTCGGTAACCCTGTGATGAAATCCATGGAACCTCCTCCCACCGTTGACTTGGGATGGATAATGGTTGTAAAACACTTGGGGACTTAATTATTTCCACCTTATTTTGTTGGAAAAACAAACATTCTACCATAAACCTTTGAATGTCAGTTGTAAGGCCATCCCAAAAAAAATCCTTCTTGACCCTATGGTAGGTTTTTAGAAATACTGAGTGCCCTCCTAACAGAGAGGTGTGCAATACCAAGAGTACTTTTTGTTTGAGTTGAGAGTTCTTACACAAATATAAGCGATCTTTGTTCCATAGTGAATCATTTTTCCATGTAAATGTATCTGATGCACTAGAATCTTGATGCAACCTTTGAATGAGAGTCCACATTTTTTCGTCATTCTTCCATTCATCCCTTACTTCTATTATCCAATCAAGTTGGATGATCAAGATAGCACAAAGAAAGGCCTCAACATCTTCATCATTTCTTGAGAGTGCATCTACCACAACATTTTGCTTCCCTTTTATGTAGATGAATTCAAAATCATAACCCAACATCTTGGTCACCCATTTTTGTTGTTCTTCTAAAGATAGTCTTTGTTCCAAGAAGTATTTAAGACTATCATGATATTTTTTTACCTTGAAGTGCCTACCTATTAGGTAAGGGTTCCATTGCTTCAATGCATGTAGTATTGCAATCATTTCCTTCTCATAAATGGGTTTGTGTAAGTCCTTTCCCTTGATTTGATGACTTTCAAAAGAAAGGGGCCTTCCTTCTTGCATTAGAACAACACCAATGCCATTTCATGAGGCATTGCATTCCACAATAAAGGTTTTTGTGAAGTCTGGTGTGGTCAAGACAAGAGCTTTGCACATCGCCACTTTAAGTTGTTCAAAAGATTGAGTTGCCTCTGGAGTCCATGAAATTGCATCCTTATTAGTTAATGTTGTTAAAGGTGTTGCTATTCTTCCATAGTTCTGAACAAACTTGTGGTAGTAACCTGTCAAACCCAAAAATCCTCTAATATTCTTCAATGTTTTGGGAATCAGCTAGTCCATCATGGTCTTAATCTTGTTAGGGTCTACCTTGACACCTTCATGAGATACAATATGACCCAAATACTCTACCTCCTTCAACCCAAAGAAACATTTGGATGGTTTGGCATATAGTTGTTTCTCCTTTAGTAGTTGTAGCACCATGTTAACATGTTGAACATGATCCTCCCAAGACTTGCTATAGATTAGTATATTATCAAAAAATATTAACACAAATTTTTGAAGGAATGGATTGAAAATGGAATTCATCAACCCCTGGAATGTGGAAGGTGCATTCGTAAGGCCAAAAGGCATGAAAAAAAATTCATAATGGCCTTCATGAGTTCGGAATGTTGTTTTTGGGATATCTACTTCCTTCATTCTAATCTGATGATACCCTGAACGAAGATCCAACTTTGTGAAGTAGATTGCTCCATGTAGTTTATATAACAATTCATTAATGATGGGAATGGGAAACTTATGTTTAATAGTGATCTTGTTGAGATCTCTATAATCTTGACACATACGCCATGATCCCTCTTTCTTGAGTACCATTACCACTGGTGCAGAGTAAGAAATTTGGCTAGGTTTAATAATGCTAGGCTCTAACATGTCTTCAACCATACGCTCAATTTCACTCTTATGGGCATAAGGGTATATGTAAGGCTTGATGTTCGGAGGAACACTCCCATGAATTAGGTGAATAGCATGATCATGATTTCGAGTGGGTGGAAGACCTTTGGGAATATCTTCAAATACTTTGGAATTCTTATCAATGATCCCTTGGAGATCTAAGGGAATAGATGTCTTATATGTTTGAACATATAGTGAGCATAGTTGTACAACTACACCATGATGCTCCTTTTTCAATAATTTTTTCATGTCATTAGAGCTTATCACCTTACTGGGTTTCCCTGTGATACCCCTTAACTCAATTTCCTTTCCTTCCACTGAAAATTTCATGAAAAGTTATTGAAAATTAAAATCCATTGCTCCCAATGATTGTAACCATTGGACTCCCAGTATGACATCAGCACCACCCATGGGTATAGCAATCATTGTACTATTCATTACACATTCCCCCATAGTAAGATTGATCTTAGGAATTTTCATGAGCAATTGATAGTTCCTCCCTCTGCAATCATTACTTGAAACTTTGGCGCTAGATATATAAATCAATTGAGAGCTTTGGATAATTTATAGTGAATGAAATTATGGGTACTACCAGAATCAATTAGGACTATTACCTTTTTCATTTTTATATATCCTTTGATTTTGATGGTTTGAGGAGTGTTAATTCCATCCAATGCATTACATGATATGGTGGGAGTCAACTCTTCAAAAGAAATATCTTCTACGTTTTCATCTTGAGATGGTTCTTCTTCTTCTTCTTCTTCTTCTTCTTCACAGTCTATGTAGAATAATTTCTTCTCACCACACTTATGTCCCTTACTATACTTGTTGTCACAATTAAAGCATAAAACTTTTTCTTTTCTTTCCTCCAATTGTTGAGGTGTCAACCTTGTAGGTTGAGGTGTTTTAGAAGAAGGAGGATTATTCTCTCGATAGATGTTAGGAGTGATCCTTCTAGTAGCCATAGCCATATTTTTACTTTCAACATTTCTCGCCACCCTGAATGCATTATACAATGATTTGTGTTCCCATAGGTGAACCTCATGTTGAATGTTATCCTTTAAAGTTCTTATGAATACATCAATCAGGTGCTCATATGGAATATTTGTTACCTTTATATTCAATCTTTGGAAGTTCTTAATGTGCTTCGCAACTGAACCCTTTTGCTTGAGATTTATCAATTGCCTCAAGAAGGTATTGATCCTTGTATCCTCATAGTGTGCTATCATTTCTTCCGTGAAAATTGTCCTAGTGACAAGTGATTTGCAAGGAAAAATCCATCGATACCACACAAATTGATTGTCTTCTAAATATAAAGATGCAATTCGTACCTTTTGTGTATGTGACACATCATGTAGATCAAAGAACTTCTCCATATGGAGTATCCACGTGATTGGATCCTTGCCATCAAACTTCCTCATATTGATCTTAGGAAAGTGGTTGGTCTTCAACCGAAAGTTGGAGTTTCTCCAGTCTTGATTCATCTTCCTTGTGTTCTCATTATGAATTTCATGGGATACATTTTCACATGCAGGTGGCCTCTCTGTTAGAAAATTTTCCAATCCTTCCATGATCTCCCTTTTTAAACCATCCATATTTGTATCCATTATTGCTTCCAACTTAGCTTCAGTTGAATCCATCATCCCTTGTAGTTCATCTTTTGTTACTGCCTTCTTTTGTAAATCATTTATCTCCCTATGCATTTATTCACCTTCATCAAGAGTCCAAGTAGGACTTTCTGAAGGATTATTTGGTGTAGAAGTTCCCTTTTTTGGTGGCATGTTGGCCAAGTATCACTTTTAAACCTTGATTTGGAGGTGGTTCTACTAGACGATATTTCTTTTGTTGTATATCCAAAATTTTGGCCCTTCTGGGTCTAAAATTTCATTCTTCAATTCTTTGATATGTCTTCTCTGCAATGCCATAGGTCTGATCAAAATTGGATGTGCCAAGTGGAAGTTATGGTAACTTCCCCACACCTTGTTGAGTTGTGTCCCTTCTAAGAGAGCATACGTGTAAAGTGTGCGAAGAGAAAAATATTTGATATTTGATTCTAAAACTTTCACCGGAAATACTACATATCGTTCACTATCCAATGCAACTGATCTTACTTAATTTGGATACTCAGTAAAGAATATATCATTGTTTTACCTGGAACACTTGTTTGAGACTAGTTAATAGGACTAGTCCACTACCCTATCTTACACAGGGTGTATTTACAAAATTAGGATGACCCAGAAGCTGAATTTTTTATCACAGCTACCTTGATAATTTTTCTGAATATCCTCCAATTTTCAAGGTCCGAAACGTCATAGAAAAAAAATTATAGCGAAAATTGCACGATGACTAAATTCAAGATGATTCATGAACCCGATATTACACAATATATATATCAGAAAGTATAAATCCTCAGGATCTAAAATTTTAACCCCAGCTACCTTGATATGTTTGTTAAATATCCTCCAAGTCGTTCCTTCTGAAACAGTTTAGAAAAAAAAAAAGTTATAGCGAAAATATCAAAGTGTCTCAAATGCATCAGTGAAACCCCAAGACCTTGAGCTCTAATACCAAATGTTAAGAACCAAATATCAAAATAGCATAAAAACCTTAGAATACGTACTCGACTCCTTGACAAAGAGATAATTTCATATAATAAACCTCTTCGAGGGGGAAACCTCCTTATACACCACATAAATTTACAAATACAAGATGATTCCAAATGAAAAGGTCTCCTTGGTATATATAGGAGACTATGAGTTACAATTAAAACTAATGGACCCAAGCCGACATAGATAAAATAACAATACTAATGTCATATGCCCTAATTAATGGGTAATGTGCCAATATTTAGGGCTTAACATCGATGAACATGACATGCTTACTGAAGCAAACTCCTAGTCTTGGATAATCATGTGTGGTGTACGCACATATTTCATACAACGTAAAATACCTCTCCATCAGGATGGGTCTTGATACATTGTATACATGTATCCCTTCCCATAATTACTTAGATTCATCGATCAATGGTTGGAGGTAGACATTCATTCTCTTCACTTTCTTGTACCAGGGACTATAAGAGCCAACATAAGATGTTAATTCTTCATGGAAAACCATGGGGGGATATTTTTATTGATCACTACCATTCACCAAACAGAATAGATGGTGTTTTGGAGGGAATACAGGTTAACTCCATCCATAGTTATGCTTAATCGGAGGTTCTGTACTTCATCCTTCAATCTATCAGGCCATGTATCCTCAATATGCTTCATGGTTATTGAATCTGTTGGGATTCTCAGAACTCCTGGCTCACTTCTATGTGAGGCATGCCACCCCTGCAACATGGCTAATTGTTTGCAACGAAAGAGCCTTTGAATCCTTGGAATTATAGGCATGTGCCTCAATTTATTCTGAGGAGGACCATGTGCCTAAACCTTGTTTCTTTATTTATAGTACCTGTCATGCCCACATTTTGGGCATATGTATTTGTCTATCTATTCATTTTTGTATATAATACAATAATTTGGACAAGCATGGCATGATATGTACTCAACACCCAACATTTTCATCATTTTCTTTACCTTTGTGCAGCTATCGGGCAAGCGATTATCACTCAGAAGTACCTTATTTTTTAATAACCTACAATGAGTGGGCAATAGAAATTTACATTTTCATTAAGCATGAATAAAAACACCCTTTTCTTTCTTCATTGTGTGACAATATTCCTTAAAAAATTAGGGGACTTAATGGTTAGTTAACTCAAAAGTGTCATGAAACACGCGTCCGACATACCATACATTCTTTTCAAGTTGTATAGTAACATTGTTGTCCCTAGCTGGGTAGACCTTGTAGACTCCTATATTGGATCAAATAGAGGGGTGGTGGAAGCAGATTTCAAGTTTTCGTAGAAGGTATCTATGACATCAGCGTCATCCCCTAGTTCATTTTGTTGGAATGCATCTAACAACATTTCCTCCATGGCCTGGTTATCTTGTAAGAAATCATCCATACCAACCTCTATATCATTGCCTTCATCCCCAACATGTGAATAACTAGTGTTATTGTCGAGGTTTTGAATTGGTGACTCGAGACATATTGGAAATTGAATAGGTGGTTGTTTCAACCATTCTCGATATGCTTCCTCTCCGAGATCTTTTCGTTTAGCAGCAAGCTCGTGACTTGACATCGTAGTGGGATGCAATGGTAGATGGTAGATAGGTCGTTCATCATCAGAATCTTGATTGTAAAAATATTCAACATTACATTGATAATATTAGTAACACAATGCTTTTAATATGTTCAAACATTATACCAAACACTTATTAGAAGCATGGACATTTTCTTCCCAATAATAAACATGAAACCAACCCCTTTATAAAACAAATGTTGAATTAAGAAATACATTTACATTAGTTCCATTGAAAATCCAAAAATATAATTACTCAAACATCTTTTTTATGCTCTACAAGGTTGTCTACATTAAAGAGATCAAATTCATGGTGTAATATCGTTGACCTAGGATGGTTGCTAGAAGATGGCATGTAAGGATTGTTAGGATAAATAAGTTGTCCATTTTCATCTAACACCTGATTGCGGTATCTTTCTCCTAATAAGAGCTTGCGGAATTTTAGGACCACGGGAATATCTTGAGCATCTAAACTCGATCCTAAATCTTGATACTGCAAAATTCAATGAACAATTATTAAATTTCACCTGCATAAAGAACATAGATTCAATGAGATAAATGAATTATCAATAAAATCTACATGTATTGCAATTAGTGTGAGCGAACTTGAAGGAGTTCCAAAGATACATAATGAGGCGATGTTGGAATTTGAAAAATTGGTCATTTTATATTATAAGTCTTTGTTTCCTGCATTTGAACCAAAAACCATCATCTTGGGTAGCATAGAACAATCTAACTTCAAAAATAACTTCCAATAACTTGTATAAATTGACAACACACTTAAAAAATCATCATTTTTTCTACAATATAATTGTTTTTTTTCTGCCCAACTCTACAATAAATCTCAATCTGTCTTGACAAAATCTAAAATCGTTACTTGATCCCTAAAGATATTCTCCTTGAACATAGAAAATTTGAATATGATGCTCATCCCCTCTCTCCCTCTCTTCCCCATTCCCTCCCCTTCTCTCCCTATATCCCCCCCCCCCTCTCTCTTGCATCAACCCCTCTCTCCCCCTCACTCTGTATCCCCCTCTCTCTCACTCACTATATCCCTCTCCCTCTCTCACTCGATGTATCTCCTTACCTCTCTCCCCCACTGGTGCGCTTTATCATTTGAAAATGCACTGGTGTGTTTAATTGAGATAAGCACCGAAGATTGACCTTCGTTATTGTCTCCACAAAGCAAAACCTCTAAAAAATTTAAATACAGATGTTTGCATTTTCATTATGCAAATGTAATTGTCTTACTATGCGTTATTACTTACACACCTCCCCAATCTGTTATTACTTACACACCTCCCCGGTCTGTTATTAATTAGACATTGCACCAGTGCATTTCAAATTGCTTATCGCACCAACTAAAGCAAGTTAGAAAAATAATGCATGCTTACTATCAATACTTTTAAATTTATTACAAAAATAAATCGATGCATTATGCATACCACACCAATGCATTATGAATACTGCATTGGTGCATTACATATGGAATAGCGCACCGAAAAACGTAAATTTTAAAATAAAATAAAAATAGTGCACACATTTATCATCAATGCGCCAAAATATACAACAAAAAAACGAGTGGGAATTTGAGTTTTTGTGTTTATACATGAAAACCCTATCCATTGTTTTATTGTTTGTTGAGTTTTAGAGAGGATATTTGTGCAACAAAGATTTATCAGCAAAGATTTATGAGTGGGTGGGTTTTTTTTTAAGAGCCAAATTCGAGGGAGACTATTGTAGATCACATAGAAATCTGCAGAGTAGAAATTTCAGGAATATGATTTCATTCTATTAATTATCTTGATCATTCTCTTATTTAATTCAAACAATTTTCAGTGCATTCCCAAGAAGAAAAAAAAAGGTTTCATAGTTACCTTCGGTATTGGAATCCCTAATTTCCTAATTGTTCTTTTGTTTTCTCCTTCTATATTTTACAAGAAGAATTTTTCTTAAGCACAATTTCTTTATAGGGTTTGGTTATTTATATATGGGTGTTTCCTATTTGTTGCAATGAAACCACTCATTGCATTGGATCCTAAACCCTCATGTCATTGTCGGTTTTTTGTTTTTTAAAAGCGTCTTCGCGGTGACTGGTGCGTTATTTACACAGTAATTGCACCAGAGCATATTTGTTTGTAAACAACACCACTTTATTTCAATTTGAAATATTATTAAAAATCCTTTTTGCATTCGACGGCGCACATTTCACCGAAACACACAACAGGGCACATTTATTACAAAGCGAATCATCGAGTTTAAAATGGAAAAATCATTGTTTTATATGGAAATCTCCATTTTTTAATTTCTTCAATGCTCGACGAAGAATAATAAATAGTACTTAGGAAGTTGTGCTTTTCTTAATTCATAAAGCACCGGCTAAATATAAAAATGTGTAAAACATTTTCAATTATGCAACAACATTGTTATACTATATCGATGTGTATATGTATGTATGACACTCTGGTGTGTACATATTTTGTTAAGACCTCGGTGTGAATTATCTTAATATATGCATTAGGTTCTTATTTCTTTTAAAATAATAATTTTTATATCTTTTTTTTCCAGGGAGATTTTAAAAATTCCAAGGGAAAAAACAAGGGGAAAACAAAGACATGTCGGTAGGGATGTCCAAAAAAGTGTAGAAGAAGATGTTAAAATAAATGAACATACTATCGTCGCAAGAGGAGCCATCTTAACTACAATGTGTATCAGAGGTATGTAATCATTTTTTTTATTCTTTTATGTACATTGAATTTAAGTATCGCATGAAATACTATTTTTCAATTGTATTGTTGCATAAAAAAAAACAAATAGAATCCATTCATCACATAAGACAAGACAATGAGGAATAAAATGGTTGATTGCAACCTTTGCAGGTATTTACATTTTCAAACTTTCTTAAGATTTCTTCTTTGTTGTGATATTTATATTTAAATAATTAATTTACACTTGTCCATGGATGTCTGCTACTAGTTGTTAACATACAAAGAGGATCCAACCCATGAATTGATCAAAATTGGATTAAGTATGCATTGTGAGTATATGTTGAATAATGAAAGTTTAATTGAACAATTTGTAAGTAGCTATGTTGTTTAACTTTCCTTGTTTTATAATTAATGAAAAAACAAGAAAATTTTATATTAATTATATCGACTATGCTTTGTCATGTTGCATTAAACATGCAAGAAAAAAAGTATGGAATGCAAACATTACAGGAGATTTTGAGAGAATTAATGAAGCATGGATTTGAAAGAATGTCTATTGTTTATGAAAGACTTGGTGCTAAGGTATGTTTTTTTATTTACGCAATCATGTATATTCTACTATATATATAAATGTAGATATACTTATTACAATTTATTTCTATGTTTTTAGATGGAAGATGAAGGGGCAGAACATAAAAAAAACAAGTCGATCATCAAGAAAATATTATGTTAAAAAACCAAAGTACAATATCACCTACAAATGATGAAGAAATTAGGCATGCACGTAGCTTGAGCAATGTCAACAGTTCAACTGATGAATGACAATCAATATAATCGAATGTGACTACAAGTTGTATGTTTTGGAATATTTGTCTCGAAAAATCAAGGATTTTGTTTAATGTACTCGACATATTGTCTCAATTGCATGAGGACATGTTACCAATAAGTGTAACAATTACAAATTGGTTGCAATGTGATTATTGTACTAGATCGGTACGTTATCCCTTTTTGTATGAGAATGGGTCTCTTATTCATACATAATAAAATGGGTTTCTTATTTCATTGCATTGTCGAATGTTGTAAGATGTTGTGTTCCTGAATAAATAATATGTGGATGATTTACATTGATACAAAAAACAGAGATTTAATGGTTGGATAACGCATTAATGCAATAACATAAATATAAAACAATATTATTATAAAAAAAATATTTGATTTTGAAATAATTAATTGAAAATTTGTAAAAAATAATGAATTAAAATATATACATATCAGTGCATTGTATTCTTTTGAACTCACTAGAGCCATAAAATAGACATCGGTGTGTTTTGAGGATTCATATGCACCGGTACATATTAATCATAATAATGCATCGGCATGTACTATTGAGAAAATGCACCATTCCGTAAATGATATAATGTACAATAATATTTATCATTTCAAAATTGTACAGTGCTCATGTTTGAAATATTAACTAGTGTGCTAAAAAATTTATTGTACCGGTGCATTATGTTTATTATATGCACCGTAGAGCTGACTATTATTTATGTATCGGTGCCTTTACTATATTGTATGCATCGATGCATACTAAAAATAATGTTGTCGACATATTGGTACATACTAATTACAAAAGTACGAGGGCGCATTCTATATTAAATGCATCGGGTCACGGAATAACATTATCGCATCAGGGATAACTATAACTTAACTACACCAAAATGTACTAATCCTAAAGTGCATCGGTTCTATCTGTAACCTTATTGAACCAAGGTGTACAAATCCTAAAGTGCATTGGTGCATCATAAGAGAAGCACGCGGAACTGGTGCATAGTAATTATAAGAGCATCAGTTCTCTGCATACGACAAAAAAAGGGGAACCAGTGTGCATTTTTTATACATGCAACGAGGCATATTTTTATTATATTCAATTCCAAGGCACTTTTATTATATTGTTGTGCCAATGTGTTTTATTATATTAACGTACCGATGTGTGTGTTTCAATACTGCACTGGTTCGTTTTGACAAGAAACGCACTGGAAAAAAACCTCCACTACTGTTAAATTTTAGAGCAGTTATTAAGTTTCTTTTCAATTTACTAGATAAGAATAGCATAAATAGGATCTCTGAGAGAAACACAATCACAATATACATAACATTTATCCTAGGAAACCATCATGGGGGAGAAAACCCAACAAAAACTTCCTTAATATAGATTGCCAATATAATGCCAAGATAAAAGACCAAACACTAGAGAATAACCAAGACTAAGTAATGTGCCTCTCTCTTCCTTCTTCTCCCAACTGTAGCTATCTCCAAACTTGCACACTTATTGAGTGACTTTAGTGAGTGTGTTAATGAGGCACTAGCCTCTCTTATTTACACTGGCTAGCAGGCGCTAGGGTGGTGTCTCTCATCAAGCGGGGCCAAATTCTTCACTTAGTGGTTAAAACCACTTTAATTAGGCCTAGGGGACGCCTTCTTAATAAGAAACATATAATTAGGGTGTGACCAATCAAAAAAAGGGGATTTGATATTATACAAATCCTGACATGTTCAATCCATAAAAGGGGATTGATCTATAAGATAATAACTCAACAATAAGTAGAATATTCTTTGCAGTTACAATATTTCAACACTCCCCCTTAACAAGAAGGGTATTCTACAACATCATCAGGAGAGAGAGGGTAGAAACATCATCAACATCTTGAACACTGACTCACATATCTATAAATAATCAAAAGTTTATCTCATCATCAATATCATCATCCACGGCATAAAGTTGATATGGCATCATCATCATCTGCATCAACATCAATTAGTATAACACTAATACATCATCATCATCAATAACAGCACGAGGTTGATACAACAGCATCATCGGCACGAGGATGAGATAACATCATATTTATCACGAGGTCGATACATCATCAACAGCGGCAGCATCATCATAGCACAAAAGTTGGAGCAACAACATCATCATCATCATGGGGCAACAGAATGAGGCAGGTGTAACAACATTTTTTGGTACTCTGACAGTCCCTACGGAGTTGCCCAGGAATCATAAGATTCCCTAGAATATAAAATCCTAACGGAGCTACCAGGTGGTACTCTAACAAACTGTCCTTACTGGACCTTCAGGATCTACCCAGGAATCATAAGATTCCCTAGGATAAAAATCCTAACAGAGCTACCACTACTGACCACAGCTAGCATATACATTCATAGGTACTCTGATAGACCATCCTTACTGGACCTTCGGAATCTGTCCAAGGATGATTAGTCCCCTAGGATATAAAATCCTAATTGGGCTACCCGTTGTTGGTCAAGATACCATAGTATCATCAGCATCACTCCCCTTTTCAAGGGAGGCCCTTTTGGACTATACCAAATGTATCTCGAAAGTGCTCAAATTTTACATGATACAGAGGCTTGGTCAACACATCCGCAACTTGCTCATATGTGCCAACATATTGGAGCTTTATGGCTCCCCTCTGCACCATATCACAAATGTAGTGATATCGGATTTCTATGTACTTCGGCTTGTCATGGAACACTAGGTTCTCTGTCATATTTATGCAACTCTGGTTATCACATAGAATCACGGTTGCTTCCATATCCAAATCAAATAGACTTGTCAACAACTTCTAAATCCATATGGCTTCACAACTGGCACAACATGCAGCAATGTATCCACTTCTGCTATGCTAAGAGAAATACTAGATTGCTTCCTACTTTGCCACAAAGTCATGGTTGACCCCAGACTAAAACAATGTCATGAAGTTCTCTTTCTATCAGAAACACTTCTAGCCCAATCTAAATCAGTATAACCAATCATTCTGAAGTTGTGATCTCCATTATAACAGAGACCAAAGTCCAACATACCCTTAAGGTATCTCATCACATGTTTTGTAGCAACAAGGTGAACACATATGGGCTCTACCAGATACTAACTCAAGGTGTTCATAGGAAAACATATATCTGGCCTGGTGTTCATCAGATACATCAACGATCCAATGATTTGTCTGTACAGCGTAGCATCAACCAATTCTGACAAAGTGTCAACCAATTCAACTTTGTTTCCATGGGTGTGTCCATGGATTTACACTTCAACATATCAAACCTCTACAGTATTTCAACTGCATACTTCCCTCGGTTAAGGAAGATCTTTTCTACGCTCTGCCAAACCTCAAGACCTAAGAAATAATGCATTAGGCCTAGGTCTTTCATCTCAAATTCTGCAGCGAGCTTATTCTTACAATAAGTGATGAGATTTTCTTCTCCAATTAAGAATAAGTCATCCACATGCAACAAAAATATAACAGGATCACCATTCATAACCTTGAAGTAAAGGTTAGAATCAATTTACTCTTGGTAAAGCCCAAGCTCGTCAGGAAACTGTTAATTCTTCCATAACAAGCTCTAGGAGCATTCTTCAATCCATACAGAGCCTTCTTCAACCTGCAGACATGTGTCTTTTTGTCTTCAACATCAAAGCCTTGAGGTTGTTCTATATACACTTCTTCTTCAATGACACCATTTAAGAAGGTTGTTTTCACATCCATCTGGTGTAACTTCCACTTCATCTTAGCTGCAAGAGCTATGATGGTTTTGATAGAAGTGTATCTGGCTACAAGATAAAACCTCTCTTTATAGTCAATCCCTTCCTTTTGAGAAAATACACGAGCTACAAACCTTGCTTTATGTTTTTCAATACTTCCATCAACATCATGTTTTATCTTGTATAACCATTTGGAAGATACCACATCTTTGCTCTTCGGACTGGGAACTATTTCCCATACATCATTATTTAGAATGGATTGGTATTCTTATGTCATGGCATCTTCCCATTCTTTCTTTTGAATGGATTCTTCAAAGACAGTAGGATCCTTCTCTATGAGATCACACATCAAAGCCATATAACTGGAGAATGGCTTAGGTTTCTTGACTTGTCTCAAGGTTCCTTCAAGGGCACCATACTTCTCTCCATCTTGAATAAGTTCCCTTGCCCAAGATGGATTTCTCTTGTGAGAGATCGTCATCTAGGGAGGTTCTTGAGATTCTATCATATCATGATCTTGTTTAATCTCATCATCAGGGGAAGTTGTGACTTCCCTCACTGGTTCTATAACTTTGGGAGCTACAGGTTCTTCTTCATATACTTCTTCAAGTTAGCATCTCCTTGATTTCTTGAGTGTTGCATCTTCATCAAAGGTTACATCTCTGTTGATCTCAATATTATGGTAACCTGGTATATAAATTTTGAAGGCCTTTGAGACCTCATAGTATCCAAAGAATATTCCCTTCTTTCATGAAGGGTCCAGCTTAGTTCTCTTCTCTTTCAGAATGTTTACAAATACTGGACATCCAAATATCTTGAGATGGATTACTTATGGCTTCTTTCCGGAGAAAATTTCTTCGAGGGTTTTGAACCCAAGTGCATTATGGGATAATTTGTTTTGTACATACATTGTTGTTCTTGTTTCTTATTCCCATAAGTGCATTGGAAGATCTTGATCATGGATCATAGTCTTCACTGCTTCCATTATAGTTTTGTTATTTCTTTCTACTACACCATTTTGTTGAGGATTGTAGGTAGTGGTGAGCTCCCTCTTAATCCTGGCATCTTTGCAAAATCTTACAAACTCTTTTGAGTTGTTTTCTCCTCCATTATCTGACATGAGTATCTTGATTTTTCTTTCAGAGAGATTCTCTATCAAGGCTTTGAATTCCTTGAATTTCCCAAACACTTCATCTTTTGATTTCAAGAAGTAAACCCAAGTCTTGTGAGAATAGTCATCAATAAATGACACATAGTATACATACCCACTAAGAGAGGTGGATGGCATTGGGCCACATACATCTAAGTGGATTAGATCCAAGACTCCTTCTATTTTATTGTCGCTCTTCGGGAAAGGATTATTGATGTTATTTCCTTGGGCACAACCCTTGCACACACCTTCATGGTCAACCTTGAAATCTGGTAGACCTGTAACTACTTTGCTCACATATGGTAAGGCTGTGTAGTTGATGTGAGTTAGTATTCTATGAAAAAGTTCACATGGACTCTTGGTGGAGTGAGTCAAGGATGCATCTGAGTGACCTTTTAATTTATATAGGCCACCTTATTTTGTTCCAATAACAATTGCATCTTCTATGGTTTTTCCTTTAGGCAACATAAGGACTTCACCATCTATGAATGAAACCCTGAATCCTTTCTTATCTAAAGCTAATATAGAAAGAAAATTATTCGTCAAACCTAGTACATATAGTACATCCTTCATCTTCATCGGGGTCCCTGAATCAAGTTTGTAAGTGGACTCTCCCACTCCTTCGATAGGGTACTGGTAATCATCTCCAAGTGTAACTTTCTGGGGAAATTTATTTTCTGTAAGGCTAGAGAAAATGTCTCTCTGACCTACCATGTGCTTGGAAGCACCACTATATATGAGCCAAGTATCCTCACCATGTGAAATTGATCCTAAGAGGGCAGAGATTAAGACATAGTCTTCAATCTTTTCTTTAATCATCTTTGTGGGTGGCTCTTCATCTTCAATTGTATGGGCATGGTGCCTCTTTCTTCTCTTCTTGCATTCTTCTCTTCTAGCTGGAAAATTCTTAGCAATATGTCCCATATTGTCACAATGGTAACATTGATAAGATGAGAAAAAAAATTTCTCTTCTTTGACCTTTTTGAAACTTCTGGAATCTCCTTGGAGGGTGAGATTATTTATGGATGAATTTATTTGGGGAGTGAGACTCCTTATGTGGGTGGGTCTCCTTCTTGAAGTGAGAACTTATCTTTCCTCCTTTAGTATGAGCATCTATAGATTGATCTTCACCCCTTAATAGCATTTCTTCTCGGTTAGCTACTCATGTTTCTTATTGAACACATTATTTCCAAAGACTGTTAAATTGTAGTTTTCCTTTCTGACACAAATTGTTTCGATGAATGCATCCCAAGTTCTTGTGAGACCATTAAGAGTTGTCATTATGAGTTCATCTTCATCTAGGGTATCTCCAATTACTTCTAGTTTTTCCTTGAATTGAGAGATCCTAGAGAAATAGTCATGAACGGTTTCTCCTTTATGCATCTTTGTATTCTTGAGTTGAGTTCTCAAGTTCATCTTCTAGTTAATATTTATTCATTCATACAATTTGGTTAGGGCATAAAAAATTTATTTTGGGGTATTCTCAGAAGCCACTTGAGGGATCAAGTGATCTTTGATAGAGTCTGTAATTATTCTTTTGGCCCTAACCATGTCCTTTTGGTACTTTGCTTTAGTTGTAGCATCTGCGGGTTCTGGTACATTTTTTTTTATGAATATTGCAAGGTCGTTCTCTTCAAGAATGAGTGCAATCCTATACTTCCAGGAACAGAAGTTATTCACACCTTCTAACTTGTCAACAATCTTGGTGCTTGTAGACATCTTGACATGGAGCTGGGAAAATGACCAAAAATTGAAAATGCTCATAAATTAAATATGAACTTACCAGGAGGTGCGCTTGGCTAAGGCGAGTAGCCTGGTGTAGTCAGTTTTTTGAAAATCCAAATTTTACCCCTTCAAATTGGGCCTGCGCAAATCTGGATTGGTACTTCTGGTATTGGTTCTTGTTTCCTGGTTTTCTAGTTTTCTAGTACCAGTGAAAACTAGGGTTTCACTTTTCGGGATTTATGTCCACTGAAAAGGTGTGCTCAAGATGCCAATGATTTTTATAGGCTAGGGCATGCTTCCCTAGGTGGTTTTTAGGTTGAAATTATTGTCCAACAAAAAGCTATAATTTTCTTGTACGGCAACAATGACGTTTTTTCTTATCCAGTGAAAGGTGCTCTCTTCATCTTAGCTCTGAAACCATGTTAAATTTTAGAGAAGCTATTAATTTTCTTTTCAATTTACTAGATAATAATAGCATAGGTAGGATCACTGAGAGAAACACAATCACAAGATACACAACATTTATCCTAGAAAACCATCATGAGGTAGAAAACCCAACAAAATCTTCCTTAATATAGATTGTCAATACAATGCCAAGATAAAAGACCAAACACTATAGAATAACCAAGACTGACCAATGTGCCTCTCTCTTCCTTCTTCTCCCAACTACTGCTATCTCCAAACTTGCGCACTTGTTGAGTGACTTTAGTGAGTGTGCTAATGAGGCACTAGCCTCTCTTATTTATACTAGTTGGCATGCGCTAGGGTAGTGTCTCTTCATCAAGCAAGACCGACTTATTCACTTAGTGGTTAAAATCACTTTAATTAGGCATGGGGGATGACTTCTTAATTAGCAACATATAATTAGGGTTTGACCAATCCACAAAAGGGGATTTGGTCTTATACAAAGCCCAGCATGATCAATCCACAAAAGGGGATTGATCTATAAGATAATAACTTAACAATAAGTAGAATATCCTTTGCAGTTACAATATTTCAACAACTACAACCTCCACCCACCCAATTGTTTTTAGTTATATAGAACATCTACTAAAACCTTTTCATCCAATAGAGTAGGTTGTAGTGGAGGTTTTTTTTTAAATTTTGGCCAAATTTTGTTACACTGAAAACCTCTACAAGAAGGTGTTCTCCTTGTAGTGTGTTGTTCATGTGACGAATCAGTGAAAAAGAGACCAATGAAGGCCAAGTCTCATCGAATTTGGATCATAGAGACTCATAAACATAAGGGTGAAATACAATATTACTTAAGAGGAATTGAATAGACTCCATGGGGTATAAGGGTGACTCGTCATAAATTCTCTAAACAAGGGTAACAAAGGGATGTTTCCAATAAATAAACATGTAACAAGGAATCACAATACCCACCCGTTATTTCCAAATGTGCGCTAGGTGGGGAGTGAAGGTAATAATGAGAGGATAAGGACCCCAACAAGTAATCAATCAATGTGTCAAGAGACATAATATCCAAAAATTGAGACCACATTAAAAGATGATGGGAGAGACAAGGAGATAGATGCCCTGACAAACCACTAGATGATTGTAATTCAGAGGGTTAAAAATGCAAGTGGGAACAAAAAGGGGCAGGGGAATTAATGGTTATCTCCTTGAGGGTATATCAATGGAGGAATAAAAATGAAGAATGTCATGATATGGATGAACTAGAGGGATAATGACATGTGATGACTCAACATACATTGACCAACCCAAATCAAATGTAGGAGTCCAAAGGATACGACTATCAACATGATGAGAAAATATGCATGAGGCTTAACTCTAGAATGTAGATTATATAGAATCCCAATCCTAAAGATGATGCAACGACATGGGTGCCAAAATAAAACAAGGGTATCTAATACAGGTCACACATGTGAGGAAATATCTATCATCATGTAAATGACAAATGCAAGAAATTTATGGGCTAATCCATCTACCCAAATGAGGGTGTTCCTAAAGAAAAATCGATGGGGGGGATAAGAAAATGAGCATACTTAGAGGGGAGATGATAATATATATTCCATTCTAAATAAGTATACCTAAAAGGTACACATACCATATATAGATAAGAGTCTCCACGGTGAACTCATGTACACATGCCAATTGATACCACAACATAAAGGTGCATATGAAATCAAAACAAGTGCATAGAAATTCAAATCAACTAAGGTGCATGCCTTGATACTTTATAATAATAATAAAATAGCACCAAGGTGAAATATCAAAGAACCAAAATATAAGAATACCCTTTTCGAGGGATTGGAGTTATGTATCCAATGACCCAAATGGCATGCCAATCAGAGTTCATATGAGTCTAAACGAAGAGAAGGAAAAACTAGGGTATTTTTATAAATAGGGTATAATCCCTAAATTCAAAGTCATTTGAAAAACTAAGGTTTTTTTAAGGCCACGACCTAGCCAAATGCTAAATATTGATGTATGAGACCCCCTTTTTGTGGCATTATTACCACACAATCTATCACCTTAGTGAAAAGCCTTCACAAGGCACCAATACCAGTGGAACATTAAAATATGTCACCGTTGTCATCTAGGAAACAACTTCCCTCTCTTTAGTGAAGGAGTAAATCCAACACAAGGGATGCTTCCCTAGTAGACTCCAAGAATCCCTAGGCAAGACACTATCAAGTCTAGGGCCTCTTGAGTAACTACTTAATCTACCACCAATGAGAAAATGTAAGCAAGGTAAGGATAAGGTGGTAAGATAGTGCAATTTTTTAATTTGGAGAGATGGAGATCTAGGTCAATTTAGGAAGGTTTCCAAGTCAAATTTAGGCTCAAGAGGATCCCCAAACACTACAAAAGAAAAAAATCTAAATGTTGTAAAACCTGAAGGAAAGATATCAATTTATAGCACAAATACAAGTTATTATAGCAGCAATAAAATCAGCCCTTGAATAAGTAATCAACTAATGAAACAAGAGGGCTAAATAGTGAGTTAAACTAGGTTTTAATTAAACAAAATTAGAAAATTAAGATGCATATAACAGCCCTAAAACCCTATATGTATGGCCCTATGAGGTTAAAGATACAAATCAACAAATGTAATTTAGGTTTTAAGATGATATTTGAGTCAATAACATGCATGAAAACTCAAAATGCCTTAGTCTTTTATGGTTGAAAATGAATAGTCGATGTTATAAAACCATAATCTAATCTAGCTACATCCTCTTGAATCACTTTTGGATTTGTTCTTACATCTAGATTTATTTTTTTTATGACACATCACTGACTATATATCGGTATCTCTTCTGCGATCTTAATATGTAAAGGTTATGGTACCTTTTTTTTTTTTGCAAATTATAGTCATAGGTGTTTATGTGGTTCTTATCTTCATGCACCATTTCATAGTTTTTTTATATGATGGGTCGAGCTAGCTTCCCCAATGCTCAGCGAAATACATGGTCTCATGTATTCTATAGAATGTAATTTTCTTTTCTATTTGGATGAAATAAATTTAAGTTTTTTTTTTAGGAAAAAAAAACATAATCTAACCCTAAAACAATAAAAAGAGAGTAAATTTTAGAATTTAATGATTCACTATTAGGAGAGTGACTAGTGCCTACTACATTTTTGGGCATATGGGGTCAATTAAGGACTCCTTTGAAGAGATGTGAGTGGATCTAGGGTAATATATAGATGTTGTTCACTACTAACTCTAGAAGATCCTCCTAGTATATCACCAGAGCTTCGAAGACAAATCAAGAGAAGGTTCTTCAATAGTAACCTTCCAAGAGCTTTAATAAGAAGGGAATGTTCAAGAAGAATCCAAGAGAATGCTCAACCAACACTAGTGATGCAAGAGAATCGTACAAAGCCAAAAGCACACGCCTAGCCAAAGGACCAGCTGGACGCGCAGATGGAAAGACAGCACGTTTTTATGAACAACGTTTTGAATTTTGAAACTGAAGCATTAATGTAATAAGCTAGGAGGAATGTACTTGCATTTATATCTTGGAGATTGTAAATAGATCTTGAAAGATTGCTCTCATCTGTCGGATGTAATAGACATTAAGTCAGTTTAATGAAAGTAGGTAGATTTGAATTAAGAGATTAGACAGTTTAGAGAGTAGGAGGGAAAATGGATATAGACACCCTCACCCTTGTATCATTATAATGTTATCATTGTTAGAGTTGTAGCAGAGAGTTGTAGAGAAGAACCCATGTACAGAAGCACTTGAGTTAATATATGAAGCTTTGACTCAACTTTCATGGTGTTATGATGCTTACTATTTACATTTGTTGAATGGTATGCTTACAATTGTTTTATTCTCTTTGTTATGCAATTGTTATGATGCTATGCTGTGTGTATATAATTTCATGTTGAATGTATGAAGTCTGAGAGAGAAAGAGAATGAGTTTCAATTGTTTCTCTTCCTGAGAGAGTTCCTGCAAGGAGTGCAGTGAAACGTCTGCAAGGTGTGCGTTGACAAGGGTTCTGAGTTTTATCTCAGAAAGCTCAGGAAGGATACCGTTGTTCTCATTCCAGAAGAAGTGTAGGTAAAGCACAGAAGTCGTGCAAGGTGTGTGCAGGCTAGTTGAAGCCTTAGAATTTATCAACTAAGTTTGAAGAGTGAAGGACTTTTGTTGCGAGAGTGCACAGAGTCGAAGAATCAAATACACAGAAGTATTTGAAAGATTGTCACAAAGAGTGCATGTAGGAGTCCTTTTGAGACTTGAGGTTGCTATAGAAAGCTCAGGAGGATCAGTGCCTTTGAATTATTCAAAGGAAGACAGGGAGCTGAATCATCACGTGGAAGGTTAAGTTCTGGCGAAAGAACATTGGCTCGTTTCACAGAGATTCTTGAGGAAGAAATTGAATGGTCCAAATTCTCCATGGAGAACTCACGAAGTCGTGAGGACCGTAGGACCTAGAGAAGTTGCAGGGTGGATAAGGGTTGGACGAACCCATTACGTTGGTTTCAAGATTCAAATTCAACCGTTGATCGTGATCGTCGAGCCATCAAGATCATTTCGGCAAATCGGGGTTTATAAGTCCGGAGTGCAAGCCAAATCCCTTGGTCACTCGAACTTTTGAATCGTGAAATGGATTATCGTGTGTGAAGACGAGGCGTAGAATTTTTGGCGCTTCAGAATTTTGAATTTCGGTATTTCGAGGGTCCTGACAACAAGGAGTCGGGGCATAGTGGAGAGAAAATCCCGAAGTCGTGAGTCACGAGAGGATTTTGGCATGGAATTTCGGGATTTCGGCACTTTGGGTGTCGGGAAGTAGAGGAGGCAGTGTTTTGGGATCGAGAGTTTCAAACCTCGATGCTCGAAAGCTTGAAGGAGTGCAAGCCGTCGGATCGAATGAAGGCTTATAGTCGTTGATCCTGTGGAAGGCACCTTTTCAGAGTTCTGGGCTTTGAAGTGATAGAGGAATGGTTGTCGAAGGGTTATTCAAGTTCCAAAATCCGAAATCTTGAGTGGACAGGTGGCAAGAATCCACATGGGAAACAGAGTACAGTGGGGAAGACAGGTGGTGTGTACTCATCGCCAGGTGGATTCAATCTTCGTTGACTTTTTCGGGTGTCGGAGGTTGGAGAACCGAGAGACTTGTATCCGGATTCATGAAGTCGCGAAGTTTGAAACTTCGAATCGACGAAAAGTTTCATTGGGGAGCCAGCCTTTTTTGAACGCATCAGGGTTCGGCATTTCGGTAGTTTCGAAGACAAGAGGTTGGGGTTCTTTGCTCCAGAATTCCCGAAGTCGCGAAACGTGACACAACTATGGAGGAGGACGCAGCCAAGGATTTCGACAATTCATCATTTCAGGTTTTAGAGGGTTGAAGAGTCAAAAACTCAACAACAGGATTTGCGAAATCGTGAAATCCGAAATTCTGAAAGGAAAAGAAAATCCCTGACTACATATTGTTGGTCAGGAGATTTGGGTTGATGCCTTGTGTTTGATCACGCGGGCATACCTATAAGGACCTGTGGAAAACACTGTCGTGTGTGTGGGATTCTCTGTGGAGGAATCGAAGAGTCGATTTGACTCAAGGGAAGATTTAGAACGATCCTGCGTGGATCTTGGCTTGAGGGTCGGGGGTCTGCGTCAGTTGTGGTATCAGAGCTTGACTCTGTTTGTATATTTCAGATGGAGGAAGAAGGAGGAAGAAGAGTACTCTTATATGCATCAATTGTGGTATCAGAGCTCAGAACAAGTTCTTTGCTTTCTGTAACAGAGAACAGGGGAACATTTTACAGCCATGCGGCTAAGAAGAAGAGATAGGCCAATGCCAATGCCTGATCCAGCAAGAGAAAGAGAAATGCGTGAATTATGTTCCAGGCTTGATGCCATGGAGACAGCACAGTTGACGCTGGGGATATCAGCGAGGCTGACAATAAAAATGAAGCTGGAAATGAAGGAGAAGAAGTTGCAGTCAAAGATATTGCGGATGAATGCCTATTCAGGGTTGTTGCAAGGATAGGTGCCAGAGAAAAAATTGACATTCCAGTGTATGAGGGAAACCCGGATGTTGAAGAGCTTCTAGACTGGATTAGAGCTCTAGACAAATACTTAGACTATGAGGATGTTGATGAATACAAGAAGGTCAAACATGTCATTACTAGACTTAAAGGGCATGCAGCACTATGGTGGGATGAACTACAGGCTGACAAACGCTGCAAAGGCAAGCAGAAAATTAAAAGCTGGGATAGAATGGTTGCAAAGATGAAAGCCAAATTTATACCCAGGGATTATCAAATCACTATGTTTTGGAGGATGTAGAATTTGAGACAGAAGCTTATGTCAGTGAAGGAATACACTGAACAATTCTACAAGATAAACATCAGAGCAGGTCATCGAGAAAGCGATGATGAAAAAGTTGTCAGGTACATGAATGGTCTAGGATATGACATCCAAGATGAGATGAGCATGATGACCATCTTAAATGTGGAAGATGCTTATCAGATAGCTCTAAAAGACAAAGAGAAGTTGAGTTGGAAGCAAGGTCAAAGAGGCTGAGGTAGAAGTCAAGCCAAAGGAAAAAAAATTGCCTAAGATAGAACTTAGAAATCTAAAGAAGAGGGGAAGAAAACTCAAACTCAACATGAGAGAGGAGGAAGCTCACAGAGAGGGCAGTATGTTGACAGAAATACTTTTCCTCGAGCTAGAGGAAGAGGAAGAGGCAGAGGTGGTGAAGTAAAGTGCTTTGTTTGTGGAAAGATCGGACATAAATCCTATGAGTGTCCAGATAGGAAGAAAGATGGTGGTGAAACTCACATTGTCGAAGCTCAAGGATAGAATGTTGAGGCAGAAGACGCTAAGGGAAGAAGATATTTGATGATGAGGAAATTTCTCTTGAAGCTAGAGAAGGAGGCAGAGAACCCAGCCCAAAGAAACAATCTGTTTAGGACTGCTTGCAAAACCAAGGACAGGGTATGCAAGGTCATAGTGGACAGCAGTAGCATAGACAATCTTGTATCTACAGAGATGGTAGAAAAGCTGAAGCTAGAGACTGTTGTACATCCAAGCCCATACAGAGTTTCATGGCTACAAAAATGACATCAGATAAATGTCACTAAATAGTGTTTAGTTGAATTTAAAATAGGAGGATATAAAGATGAAATATTATGTGATGTCATTCCCATGGATGTTTGTCATCTATTGTTGGGTATATCGTGGCAATATGACAGGAATGTGATTCATGATGGGAGAAAGAACACATACACCCCAGAGAAAAATGGTAGGACGCACATGTTGTTGCCGATTAAGGATAAAGAGGTGAAAATAGAAATGAGCAACATTGTACTTCTCATTAGTGGGAAGGAACTTCTTAATGAGGTTAAGAAGAAGGAAGACACACAATTTATTGTGGTCAGGAAGCCCAAAATTGTTTTGACCAATACAAGAATAGATGATTTACCAGAACAAATCCAGGAGTTGTTGGAAGAGTTTGTTGATATAGTAGTGAACGAACTACCTTGTTCGTTGCCACCTATCAGGAGTATAAGCCATCATATCAACCTTATACCTAGAGCTAGTTTACCAAACAAAGTTGTGTATAGGTTGACACCGCAGGAAAATGAAGAAGTTAAGAGGCAGGTCTAGGACTTAATGGACAAAGGATTGATTCGAGAAAGCTTGAGTCCATGCGTTGTTCCGACAGTACTCAGCCCAAAAAAAGATGGAGGCTAGAGAATGTGTACAGAATCAAGGGCGATCAATAAGATTACCATCAGATACAAATTTCCATTACCAAGGATGGATGACTTGATGGATTGCTTGAGTGGAGCTAGATTTTTTCAAAGATTGATTTGAAAAGTGGATATCATCAAATTCGCATGAAAGAAGGTGATGAATGGAAGACAGCATTCAAGATGAATGAGGGGCTGTATGAATGGCCTATCATGCCATTTGGTTTAACAAATGCACCTAGTACTTTCATGAGATTGATGAACGAAGTCCTGAAGGATTTCATAGGGAAATTTGTCATTGTATATATTGATGATATATTAATTTTCAGCAAAACAGGAGCAGAGCACTTGAAGCATTTAGCTGCAGTAATGAGAAGATTACAGTAAGAGAAATTGCTAATAACTATGAAGAAGTCATCATTTATCGGGACAGAACTCATTTATTTGGGTTTTGTTATCTCTACAAATGAGTTGAAGATGGATCCAGAAAAGGTAGATGCAATTAAGAATTGGCCATCGCCGAAGAGTGTGTTTGAAGTTCGAAGCTTCCATGGTTTGGCAAGTTTATACAAGAAATTCATATGAAATTTCAGTGGAATTAGCGCACCAATGATGGATACGGTGAAGAAGAGACACAAATATTTTCACTGGACAGAAGAAGTAGAAAAGCGTTTCAATCTGCTAAAGAGGAAGATCACTGAGCAACCAATTCTGGTTTTTCCGGATTTTAGCAAGACATTCCAGGTCAGATGTGACGCGAGTGGATTTGCAATTGGAGCGGTCTTGAGCCACGACGACAGGCCGATCGCATATTTCAATGAAAAACTGAATGAGGCGAAGATCAAGTACTCAACATATGACAAAGAATTCTATGCAGTCATACAAGCATTGAAGAAATGGAGACATTATTTGGTTCCTAAAGAGTTTGTTTTGTACAGTGATAATCATGCTTTACAATTCGTGACTCAACAGGAGAAGTTGAACCAAAAACATGTTAAATGGGTTGAATTCATGTAGAATTTTACTTTTGTGATTAAGCATATTTCTGGAACTGCTAACAAAGTTGTCGATGCTTTGAGCGGGAAATGTTTTCTTATGCAAGAATTCAGAGTCGAGACTTTGGGTTTTGAAAACCTCAAAGAAATGTACAAGGATGACCCAGATTTTAAGGAGGCATATGAGGCATATGAAAATCCAGTTCTCAGGGACAGAAGCCAATGGATTGAATGCATGATCCAAGATGGATTATTTTTCTGGGGCAATCAGCTATGTATTCCAAAATGTTCCATGAGGGAGAACCTGCTGAAGGAAAAACACAGTGGAGGATTCGTCGGACACTTCGGTCATGATAAGTTGTTCTCAAAGTTGAGTGACTCATATTTTTGGCTAGGGATGAGGACAGATGTTAAGAAATTTATGGACAGATGTAGGATTTGTCAGCACACAAAAGGGAAAAGGCAGAACACAGGGTTATATCAACCATTACCCATACCAGAAAAGCCATGGAATGCAGTGAGCATGGATTTTATATTGGGACTTCCAAGAACACAAAGAGGATGTGATTCAATCTTTATGGTAGTTGAAAGATTTTCAAAGATGGCACATTTCATACCATGCCAGAAAACCAGTGACGTGACTCATATTGTGAACCTGTTTTTCAAGGAAGTCATTAGACTTCATGGCTTGCCAAGGAGTATCGTTTCTGATCGAGATACCAAGTTCGTTGGACATTTCTGGAGGACCTTATGGAAAAAGTTGGGGACAAGTTTGTCTTTTAGCTCAGCATATCATCCTCGGACGGATGGACAGATAGAGGTTGTGAACAGAATCTTGGGAGATTTGTTGAGGAGCTTAGTGACTGAACACCACAGTCAGTGGGATCACATTCTGCCACAGGTAGAATTCGCATACAATGATTCACTCAATAGAAGCAAAAGGTAGAGTCCATTCCAGATTGTATATAGAATGCAGCCAAGGGGAGTTTCTGAATTGAAATATTCGGAACAATCTGAATTCAGGAGTGCTAGTGCAAAGGACTTTGCAGAGGGAATGAAGGAGCTTCACAGCCGGGTTAAGGAGCGATTGCAGAATTCAAGTCAGGAATACAAGCGGAGAGAAGATCAACACAAGCGAGAACTTCAATTTGAATTTGGTGATCTAGTTCTTACACATATGAGGAAGGAAAGGTTCCTAAGGGGAACGTATAACAAACTGAAGATGAAAAAGATTGGACCATGAAAGGTCATAAGGAAATTTGGGGCAAACGCATACGAGATTGAATTACCCGATGGGGTCGGAATCTCACTGATATTCAATGTTGCAGATTTGTAGCCTTACAGAGTTGAAGAAGCAGGAACAAAGGAAGAATAGAAAGAAGTTCAATGGACAAAACAAATGCCTGTAGCTGAAAAGCCATGGATGGAAAGCATAATTGACAAGAGGATTAGCAAAAAGACCAGGAGAAAGGAGTATTTTGAATACTTGGTCAAATGGAAGGGACATCCAGTTGAAGATGCTAGTTGGGAAGATGAAGCAGAAATTCATAAGCATGGACAGACCGTGTAGGAGCTCATGAACAGGAGTTCATGAAAATCTTCAAGCGAGGTAGTATGATGCAGGAGCATCGTACAAAGCCAAAATCACGCGCCTAGCCAAAGGAGCAGTTGGACGCGCAGATGGAAAAAGAGAACGTTTTTATGAACAACGTTTTGAATTTTGAAACTGGAGCATTAATGTAATAAGCTAGGAGGAACGTACTTGCATTTATATCTTGGATATTGTAAACAGATCTTGAGCGATTGCTCTCATCTGTTGGATGTAATAGACATTAAGTCTGTTTAATGAAAGTAGGTAGATTTGAATTAAGAGATTAGACAGTTTAGAGAGTAGGAGGGAAAACGGATATAGACACCCTCACCCTTGTATCATTTTAACATTATCACCATTAGAGATGTAGCAGAGAGTTGTAGAGAAGAACCCATGTATAGAAGCACTTGAGTTAATATATGAAGCTTTGACTCAACTTTCATGGTGTTATGATGCTTATTGTTTACATTTGTTGAATGGTATGCTTACAGTTGTTTTATTCTCTCTATTATGCAATTGTTATGATGCTATGTTGTGTGTATATGATTTCATGTTGAATGTATGAAGTATGAGAGAGAAAGAGAATGAGTGTCAATTATTTCTCTTCCTGAGAGAGTTCCTGCAAGGAGTGCAGTGAAACGTCTGCAAGGTGTGCATTGACAAGGGTTCTGAGTTTTATCTCAGAAAGCTCAGGAAGGATACCGTTGTTCTCATTCCAGCAGAAGTGTAGGTAAAGCACAGAAGTCGTGCAAGGTGTGTGTAGGCTAGTTGAAGCCTTAGAATTTATCAACTAAGGTTGAAGAGTGAAGGACTGTTGTTGCGAGAGTGCACAAAGTCGAAGAATCAAATACACATAAGTATTTGAAAGATTGCCACAAAGAGTGTGTGTAGGAGTCCTTTCGAGACTTGAGGTTGCAATAGAAAGCTTAGGAGGATCAGTGCCTTTGAAGTATTCAAAGGAAGACAGGGAGATGAATCATCGCGCGGAAGGTTAAGTTCCAGTGAAAGAACATTGGATTGTTTCACAGAGATTCTTGAGCAAGAAATCGAATGGTTGAAATTCTCCATGGAGAACTCGCAAAGTCGTGAGGACCGTAGGACCTAGAGAAGTTGCAGGGTGGATAAGGGTTGGATGAAACCATTACGTTGGTTTCAAGATTCAACGTTGACCGTTGATCGTGACCGTCGAGCTGTCAGGTTCATTTCGGCAAATCGGGGTTTGTAAATCTGGAGTGCAGGCCAAATCCCTTGGTCACTCGAACTTCTAAATCACAAAATGGATTATCGTGTGTGAAGACAAGGCGTAGAATTTTCGACGCTTCGGAATTTCGAAGTTCGGCATTTCGGGGGTCCTGACGACAAGGAGTCGGGGCATAGTGGAGCAAAAATCCCAAAGTCGTGAGTCGCGACAGGATTTTGGCATGGAATTTTGGGATTTGGGCACTTTGGGTGTCGAGAAGTAGAGGAGGCAGTGTTTTGGGATCGAGAGTTTCAAACTCCCGGTGCCCGAAAGCCCAAAGGAACACAGGTCGTCAGATCGAATGAAGGCTTATAGCCATTGATCCCATGGAAGGTGCCTTTTCAGAGTTCAAGGTTTTGAGGTGATAGAGGAATAGTTGTCGAAGGGTTATTCAAGTTCCGAAAGCAGGAAGCTTGAGTGGACATGTGGCAAGAATCCATGTGGGAAACAGAGTACAGTGGGGAAGATAGGTGGCGTGTACTCGTCACCAGGTGCAGTCAATCTTCGTCGACTGTTTCAGGTATCGGAGGTTGGAGAACCGGGAGACTTGTATCTGGATTCACGAAGTCGCGAAGTCTAAAACTCCGAATCGACGAAAAGTTTCATTGGGGAGCCAGCCTTTGCTGAACGCATCAGGGTTCAACATTTCGGTAGTTTCGAAGATAAGAGGTCGGGGTTCTTTGCTCCAGAATTCCCGAAGTTGCGAAACGTGACACAACTGTGGAGGAGGACGCGGCCAAGGATTTCAGCAATTCGGCATTTCGGGTTTCGGAGGGTTGAAGTGTTAGAAACTCAACAACAGGATTCGGGAAATCGTGAAATCCAAAATTTCGAAAGGAAAATAAAAGCCCCGATCACATATTGTTGGTCAGGAGATTTGGGTTGATGCCTTGTGTTTGATCATGTCGACATACCTATAAGGACCTGTGGAAAACACTGTCGTGTGTGTGGGATTCCCTCTGGAGGAATCGAAGAGTCAATTTGACTTAGGGGCAAATTTAGAACGATCCTACACGGATCTTGGCTTGAGGGTCGGGGGTCTGCGTCAACTAGAAAAGCAACATTACACTTACATACATTCATAAACAAAACCACAAGATAAAAAGAGGCCACTTGCTCAAGAAATGTTCCATCCATCGAAACCCTAGCAATGAACATCCAAGGAGTAGAAAAGGCATCCACTTCAAAAATTCACTCTAACTAGCCATCCATAGCATTTTTCATAAGAGAGAAAGTACTAGAAGACAAGTAGTGATGTATCTCCACAAGTAGCAATGATTTTCAAGTGAGAATTTCTTCTCTTATTTATATGAGATATAAATCGCCCTTCTCACACAATAGAAGCCCTAAAAACATAAAGTAATTCCTTTATCTCTCACAAACCCTAGAGACAAGGAAACAAGACATAAAATGTACATTATGCATTAGTGGATAGGTCACTAAGACCCACAATGATTCATAAAAAATTAAGTGAGGATTCTTAAATGCCAAGTCGTTCATCATAAATGCATGTTGTATCTCACATGTGTGGCACCTATGTCCTCATGAAGTGGATGTCTCACTCCAAAGTGATGTCCAGGGGCTCAAAAGTGAAATGTTACCTCTAAGGGTTGCAATGTTTCATCACAAAGTGCAATACCATGCCCCAAAAGGTGTGACATCGGATCAAATGGTGTCCCATCATCATAAAGGTGCAACGTCCCACCATTAAATGGTCTGATCATCATGGAAAAGGTGTCACATCATACCCCATGTGTGATAAGGTATCTTGTCAAAGGATCCATGTCATCAAAAGGCTCAACGTCCTCCTAGAAGTGTGGAATGACCTCTCTCAAGTGGTGAGAACTCCAAGAAAGTGTGCTAGTATCCCCTCAATGTCCTCCAAAGAAATAAGGTATCAATCAAGCATGTGGTTATGTGTAATCCATCATCTAAGGAGGGGCTCATGTAGTCTAATGGACCATCAAGACCAGAGTCAAGGTATATAATTCAAACACAACATATAAAGTGGGTCATGTTAATGTAAAAGCCATTAAATAAATCTCATTAAGTATCATCTTCAAACTTCACACTAGCTTACAAAGTTATACAATTTTCCAAGTTTACGTATGGAAGGATCATTATTACCTCCTATTAGGTATGTCAGTGCATGGGATAAGAATTTTGTCCTAGGAAACCCATCAAGGAGTATATGCAATGGCATGCGGTATGGTTTGGGGTTTACTTCATAGGTGGATATCATTGACATGCAAGATCACATAAGATATTCATCTACTTGAGCGCCTTTCTAGAATGAGTGCTTATGCAATGAGGTGCCCTTTCCTCAACACTATATCTTTCCTAACCCATTTTTCCTTTTTCTTCATTGATTTAATATTTTTGGCTTTTGATTTTCATTTGATAATTTCCTTTTTAGATATGCATTAATTGCATGGGACTTGTGGTGATGGCCTCTTAGTGAGGAGGCATTACTAATGCTTTATATTTCTTGGTTTCAACTTTGATTTTCATTTGCCTTGCATTTTGAATATAGTGTTTTCTCTTTCTCTTTTTATCAAACTACATAAACCTTGATCTTTCAAGCCTCTTATTCTCATGGGATTATGAAACATGAAACTTTTTGGGATACAAGTAACAACCAGCCCAAAATAAAGGGCAATGGAGAATGGATAGATGGAATAGGTTATGTATGGTAAAGGATATGGACATGTTACCCCATTAAGGCCCCCCAATGGTACAAATTTGCCAAAGAGTGACAACAACTGACTAGGAAAGGATGATGACCACCAAGGTGAAACAAGGAAAAAAGTATAAATTCAAAGCATCATGATTCGTTATCCAATTCAACCCATGATCACCAATTTAGTGCCAAAAACCTTGACATTATCACTCAATGTCAAGTGTGATAACAATGTACATGAGTGTGCAATGCACCATATCATATGATGTGAGTAAGTTGAGCATGTAATGGAAGGCATCTATGGCAACTATCTATGGAGAGTCTAGAATGGAATCATCAGAAATGTTGTCTTAAATGAGGATCATGAAGGAAAAATATACTCTAGTTACCCCTGAAAGTGAGGGGGTAGAAAGGATAAAGGACCATGATCTCAAAAATGAAAAGTGGTCTCAATTGTTTTTGGCTATTTTGACAAAATAGGGCCAAAAGTCACTTGCTTTCAACAAAATGACCCTTGATAGGTGAAAAAATAATCACTTTTGCTTAGCTACGTTGTTTGTGTTGAGAGGTATTGTTTCATCAAAATCACTTTATAGTTTCGCATAATTCTAAGAACATATCCATGCCTATGGTGTTGGATCATGTTGTCAATGATGCCAATAGTTTGATTGATTGATGTCAAGTGATTGATTGGTGTCAAATGATTGATTTAATATAGTATGTATTGTCCTTGATGAGAATGCATAGATGAATATGGATCAATGAGTTGTCAGTGATATGATGAAGATGGATCAATGAGTTGTCATTGATACATGATGAAGATGGATCATTGTGGTTTAATTGGTATATGATGCATTGTTGGAAAAATGTATAGATGACTCATTATTGTCTTATCATGCTTGATAAGGTGCACAAATGGATGAACTCCAAAGTGGTCCCCTTATGGTGAAAGCCCTCATGGGAAGACGCTTTGCAGATTGAGTTATCCTAGAAGAATGGTTGGAGGACCCTTGCTCTCATTATTTTCTTATCATGATTGATAAGGTGCACAAATGGATGAACTCCAAAGTGGTCCCCTTATGGTGAAAGCCCTCATGGGAAGACGCTTTACGGATTGAGTTATCCTAGAAGAATGGTTGGAGGACCCATGCTTGTATGTGGAATAATGAGATGAAGATCAAGGAAATTGTTGGTGAAAATATCCTAGATGGATAGTTCTTGTCATGTAATTTTCGGTGGCATGTGGAATGTCACATAACTCCTCATGGTTTGAGAGTTATGGCCTTATGAAGATGAAGGACCCCCACATGAAGGCTTAAAGCCCCCAAGGTCAAAGAAGTCAAAGTGACCTAAAAGAAGAAATCATTATTTAAATGA
>ML786606.1:517206-551159 GCA_009831015.1 Picea engelmannii | reverse complement strand
TGTGTTCTTTGTGTTCCTTGTGGAGATGATATGTTGTTGATATATGTTACTAATATGTATTCACATGTAACTGATTATAAATGATAGCAATGAGTAATGAGCAAATTTTGAATGTTAACTAAGGATTTTTTGTGTAAGAGGGAAGTTTTGGGAAAAAGATCCCCACACTCATTCACCCCCCTGCTAAGTGTGGTAGGTGTGTCCAACAATTGGTATCAGAGCAGGCCTTCACTACAAGCCTTAACAAGCTTGAAGGAGATCCATAGACACACAAATGGATGATGAAATAC
This sequence comes from Picea engelmannii, assembly GCA_009831015.1. Lineage (NCBI taxonomy): Eukaryota > Viridiplantae > Streptophyta > Pinopsida > Pinales > Pinaceae > Picea > Picea engelmannii. The sequence goes on along the minus strand of ML786606.1, from coordinate 550,869 downwards.
CAATCCTTGATGAGGAAAACTATTATACTTGGAGAATAGAGATGAGAGTGTATTTGAAGACAATGGGAGCAGCTATTTGGAAGGCAGCCATTGGTGGATCAATTCCGTTGAAGAACAAGTCAAAGTTTGCATCTCAAAGGGAAGGAAAGAAGAATGATGCATTGGCTCTCAATACCATTCTTAGTGGACTTTCATGCCATTTCCGGTGTTATGTGGAATTTCACATAACTCCTCATGGTTTGAGAGTTATGGCCTTACGGAGATGAAGGACCCCCACATGAAGGCTTGAAGCCCCCAAGGTCAAAGAAGTCAAAGTGACCTAAAAGAAGAAATCATTATTTAAATGATAAAGTAGAGTGACAAAGTCAAGGTGGATTATTTAAATAATAAACAGAAGTGAAAAAAATCAAGAAATGATAAAGTAAGATGAGAAAATCAAGAAGGAATATTTAAATGATAAAATATTGGAGAAATTTCTATTTATGGAAAATGGTTAACCCTAAAATAAGGAAAATAGGTTAAATGACCTAGAAATGGGTTAAGTGACCTAAAAATGGGTTAAGTGACCTAGAGGATGAAAGTATAAATAATATAGCAATGGTATCTTGTAGATCGTCCTTTTTGTGGATCAATGGAGAGCTTCTTGTGAGAATGTCTTTTGGAGTATTGATGGAGAGCTTCTTGTGAGAGATTCTTGAGCATTTTTGGTGTGGAATACTTGAGAATATTGAAGATATATAGGTGAATGAGGTAAAAAAGGATATCTAAGCCGAATTTCAGAAGGAAGGTGAAGAAAAGACGGCCGAAATGCAATGAAGGATAAATTCTTTTGATGGTGCTTTCTAAGGTATGTTATTTACAGGTCATCTCACCATTTTCGCTATAACTTTTTTTCTATAATGATTCAGACATTGAAATTTCTATGTCATTGAGAAAACATATCCAAGTATCTTTGGTAAAAAATTTAGCTTGTGGGTCGTTGTATTTTGGGAGTTACACTCTGTGGAAAATAGGGTTTATGGCTAGTCCTGAAACTAGTCAAAAACAGGTGTTTCGGGTAAAAATGTCATAACTTCTTCATAACAAATCCAAATTCAATGAGACCAAATTTGTTGGTTAGGTTACTAGCTTTAGTATGTTTTGTAAAAGTTTCAAATCATTTAAACAAATATTATGTGGAGGGCACGCTCTACAAGGTCTCTCTCTAGAATAAGCCAGAATTCAGAAAGGTATGTCATTTTTGCTATAACTCCTTTTTTGAGAGGTTCCAAGTAGTGACACTTGGAGGAATTGCATAAAAAACACTGAAGAAAATTTTTTATTAGTTTCAGATCTTTATTCATTACAGGTACAAAGTTATGATTATTTCAAGTTGGGGTTGTTGACTAATCCAAAACTAGTCATGGTTGAGACAAGAAGTTGATGAGTTGGCACATACATGAGGTGTATAGTTGATGATTTTGGTACATATTGATGATTCATTGTTGATGAATATTTGACACATGATTGGTATATACTTGGTACATGGTTGGATGCACTTTTTTATGGTACAGGTTGATTACAGGTTGGTGCATGGTTGATGCACTTGTTTATGTTGACAGATTGATATCTGTTGAGGATTGTTACCTCATCTCAGTTGGTGATGAGAATGTAAGTTGAGTCTTGAATATAGAGCTGGTGCTCTTGTAGAGTTGTACTCTATTCAGTTGTTGCTGAAAAACCCCCAGATTGGAGTCCATAATAAAAAGAAAAATTGTACATACATCTTGTGTTCTTTGTGTTCCTTGTAGAGATGATTTGTTGATGATATTTTGCTGATATGTATTCACATATAACTGATTATAAATGACAGAAATGAGTAATGAGAAAATGTTGAATGTTAACTAAGGAGTTTTTGTGTAAGAGGGAAGTTTTGGGAAAAATATCCCCACACTCATTCACCCCCCACCCCCCCCTCGAAGTGTGGTAGGTGTGTCCAACATATTGGAGAATCAAACCTTGGTGGAGGGCCTAACATGTTGTTGTCTACAAACCTAAACAAGGACCTAATCATCAAATCCTTTAATAAATAATCCAATTATCTTGATGATGAACCTTGATTTCAAGGCTTGAAACATTGATTGAAAATGGAGATGATCACAACTAGCTTGAAAAGCATTGCTAATTCTTTTTACATACAAAAACGAGTATGAAGTCACATACAATAAGGAGTTTGATTGCTCATGTTTTTTGGGTTGTGGATAGGTGACAAGTTGAAGCACTCATTAAAGAATAGCTAAGTTCAAATATTAGCTAATTAGTTTATAAAGAAAAATTGTATCTCGAATGTAGTCAATGTCCTAAAGACCTTCACAACCCATATATGTAATGAATTAAACTATAAAGTGACTCTAGTTGACCATCTTAATTTCCAAGTTCTTTTTTGTTTGTTTTTTTTTGGTTAAATTGAAAATCGCCCCTACTTAAGTGTAAGTATCCAAGTTGATGTGATAACTACCTCCCTCACTCTAGTACTAACATTGTTGATAATTTTGATATCATGTTTTACATGTTTTCTTTGGCTTATGATTGTTTCTATGCAATGTTACATTTTTTTCGAGGAAATAATCTCATCCCATTATGACTTAAACAAAGAATGAGGTTTTGGTATGATGTTGGTCCTTGTGGAGCTCTTTCCTTTCTTCCCCATAATTTTTGGATGGAAGACAAATCGACTCCCAATCACATAAGCGACTAGTAACCCCAAAGGCCTTGATGAAATTTTATCTTAAGACGTCTATGTACTTAGAACAAGGGCATCTACCAGTCAAGCTGACTCTTAGGGATGTATCCGATGCTACATGTTATTTTTCTATAGTTGCATATCCCTTAGTTGGGATTTCATTCCAGATTAATACTCCTCTTCTAAATTGGTTGAGTGTTAATATCGATATTGGGTGCATGTTGTGAATAATCCCACATGCATAACAAATATCAGATCAAGATGGTTTATAAACCATTCACCTACACCGAAATATTTGACAATGTCAAATATAACATAGTTACCAACTTAACAAGAACTGTGACAACAAAACAAGAACTATGGCCCAAAAAATCTATATTTTTGTGTCAAAAACACCAAAATCAACCCCCGAATCAAAAAGTGGTGCTACTAATAGAACCCTTTTTGGGGGTGGTCAAAATTCTAACTTGTTCAAAATTGCAACCTTGAGAATCGATACCATTGCAGATAGAACCCTTAAAATTTACCCTTAAATCGTAAAGTGATGTTACCTAGTAGCATCGGTTTTTTTTAATTAAAATTACAACCTAATTGAAATCGTGGCCTAGATGACCTCTACCATCAAAGATAAAAGCCTGAAAAGAGACTCCTAAATCCTTACTTCAAAATTTATTTATCAATTTAATATTATTTTTTTTATAAAAAATAAATAAATGGGAAAGAAAAAAACTCTACAAACATGTTCTTTTAAAAAATGAAAAAAAAAATTGTTTTTTTTATTAAAAAATATTCATAGTCCAATTTAATTCATGGATTTTGGGGAGGAGGGGCGATGCTCGACATCTCCCCCTCCCCATGGGGACATGGGAAGGGGGTGATGTCAGGCATTGCCCCCCTTCCCCCCATGTCCCCATGAAAAATCATAATTTGTTTTAAAAAAAAATTGTGTTTTTTTTTTGGGTGATTTTTTGTTGTTTTTCAAGTTTCTTTTTCAAAAAAAAAAACTTTTAAAATTTATGTTTATTAATTTTTTTTAATTTTGTTTTTTTAGGGTTTTAAAAAAAAAAAAATAATGCTAATTTTGTTTTTGAACTTTTTCTTAGAAAAAAAAAATATCTAAAAATTGGAATATGAATTTTTTTTATAAAAAATGTGTTTTTTTCCCGTTTTTGTAAAAGAACGGGTTTGTGGAGTTTTTTTCTTTGTTGTTTATTATTTTTTTATAAAAAAATAATAATTTAATAAATAATTTTTGAAGTAACGATTTAGGAGTATTATTTTAGGCTTTTATTTGTGATGGTAGAAGTCATCTAGGCCACGATTTCAATTAGGTCATAATTTTAATTACAAAATAAAAAACGATGCTACTAGATAACATCACTTTTTGATTTAAGGGTCAATTTTAAGGGTTATGTCTGCAATGGTATTGATTCTCAAGGTTGTGATGTCAAACAAGTCATAATTTTAACCACACCCCCAAAAAAATGGTGCTACTGGTAGCACCATTTTTTGAAATGGGGGTAAAAAATGCAACCTCTGAAAAACAAAAACTTTGAAGAGTTCTCGTTAAGTTGGTAACTTTATTAGTTGGATTTGGGATTAACTTCCATGGATTGATGTGATAAAATTATCCCTCACTTTAGTACTAACATTGTCAATGATTTCAGTGCCATTTCTTGTGGTCATTATCTATGTAATGTTACAAGTTATCTTTGCTACAATGGCATATCCCAATGTTGGAATTTTGATCCACAACAATACTCTTTTTCCTTTTGTGTTAGTGTTGTTTGTTGGGTGTGATTGTTTCTAAAAATCTCAAATGTATGACAATTATGAGATGAATATGGCTTAAAAACATTACCCCAAAGATTTTCGAATTTGGAAGTAAGATTTAAGGTGCAATTCACTAGGTTAATCTGATAACATCCTCTCTCACTATGATATTAACATTATCAACAATTGAAGTTTCATGTTTTATGGTTGTTATCAATGTGATTTTACATGATATCTTGCTATAATGGCATGTCCCTATGTCAAGGTTTTGTTCCACATTAGTGTTTCTCTTTTTAATTGTGTGCATATGTTAACATTGTCATTGGGTGTGTGTTGCAAATAATCCAACATGCACAACAATGGTGAGATGTAGATGGTTTACAAGAAAATACTTGCACTATAAGTTTTGAGTTTTGGGATGCGAGTGGCTCGTTTGATATGATAACATCCTCCCTTAGTTTGGAACTAACATTGGTGACAATTTTAGTGTCACATGTTATTAGTTTTCTTTGGCTTGTGATTGTTATCTATATGACATTACATGTTATCCTTATGTTGACATTTTATTCCACATTAATACCCCTCTTTCAAATTGTGTGTGCATGGGTTGACATCATCATTGGGTGTGTGTGTATGCATTGCAGATAATCCCACATACCTAATACTTATGAGACAAACATGGTTTACAAGGCATTGGTCACCCCTAAATATTTTCCAAATCTAGATGTTGGCTTTGAGGTGCAAGTCCTTGGGTTGATGTGATAGCATCCTTCCTCACACCAACACTACATATTTGGCTCATGGTTGATATATACTTAGGGTTGATTTAGGTTATCTTATAGGCCACATATAGATGTATATCTATATGTTGGAACATTGTTCTAGACTAAGGCTCCTCTTCTAAATTGCGTGTCTATGTGTGTTAATAACTCATCGGTAGTTGTGTGCATTATAAATAATCCACATGCATAATAATTGTGAGATGGAGATGGCTTATAAGGCATTTCATGGAAGAAAATCTCTATTGAAGCTAGATTTGGGGTCCAAGTCCCTGGGTTGATGTGATAACATCCTCCCTCACTCGAGTACTAACATTTGTTGGTGATTTTGGTGTCACACCTTGTTGGTCGTCTTCGGATTTTGTTCCAAAAAAAAAAAATATTAGTAAGATGCATTAAGAATCTTAATTGTTGGATATCTACCACCTATGAAGAGGTGGAACATCATTTGGCACTTAGAGGTGTGAGGCTAGATCCAACTTAACATCTAATTTTTTACCACTTTACAACGACCCCATTGTGAAAGTGCACCAACCTTGAAGGGGAAAACCAACCAATTTTTTATTAAATTCAACCTAAGTGGAGTAGTAGTAGTGCCCCACTACTAAGAGGTGGGACACCATTTGGAACTTGGAGGTGTGAGGCCAAGTCCAACTTAACATCACAACACTTGCAAGAGTGTGTTGACCCAAAAGGGGTGAACCCACCACTTTGAACTCGTGTGGAGCTATAACATTCATTATAAGGAAAGCACCTTCTAGAAAGGGTTTGTGTGGAGTTTATTAGTGTTACAAGATTGGGAAGAATTATCAAAATAACCTCTACAAAAACCTTCACAATTGGTGGTGGATGTTTTAGCAGAGGTCTTAATGGATTTTCATTATAACTATAAAAAAATTGGGCAACCAAAGGTTTTAGCAGTAATTAGTGTGCTTATATTGATATGGCACACAGATGTGTCAATTATATATATAATTCACTAGTGTCCTACTAATTAGTATGCACCGATGCCTCAAAAATACTTATACTTAGCACCAATGTGTACGACATATTTTTGAATCCCTAGTGCATATTCTAGATATCAAAAGATACATAACACTTATATCATTAAAACGCACCGATGTACCGCATCTTGATACACATCAGAGCTTTAAAATTAAATATTAAGCAACAATGTGTATTATATATATTATGAAGTCATGGTGTGTAGTTTATATAATGAAAGCACCAGTGTGTATATTATCTTGCACACTATAAGTTCTTGTAACAATAACAATGATATTAACGACAGTGGTAACAATATCATTGAAGGAAGTGGCTCTTATGTTGTCATTAGGAGTATCAATGCTCTTACTACATTTTTTCTTGCACTAGTGTGTAATACTAAGTTAAGTGCATCGATGCATAAGTAGGTATGAATTACATCATTGAGTTAAAATGATTGCAATGCAACGATATGTTTCAGTGATGAACTTTTTTCCATTTTGTGGGTATGAAAATGCATTTTCTTGTTTTTTAAACAAAATGTCTATTAATCATCAGAAAAATCAAATATTTTTATAACAATATTGATTTTACATTGTAATTATTGTATTTAGATATAATCATTGTATTAATTGTTTTGTTTCATTTAAACAAATATACCAACTAATTACAACTATTTTCATTTTAATAATGTAAATATTCCATATATTTAATCAACAACATACAATTTTACGACATTAGACAATGCAATAGAATAAGAAAACCATTTGATTATATAAGAATAAGAGATCCTTTGGTTCTTTTTTTCAATCAAATGCCCATCCCAGGGAAGCCCACTAGGCACTTCCCCTCATCTCGAGGTTGGTACCCAACGTAAACTATCTAGTTACAGTTTTTGCAACCTAACTTGGTAGGGAGATTGAGTGAGGCCCCCAATATCTACAAATGAAGCCAACCCAAGGACTTGACCATGTGACCTTCTACTTGCAATTCAAAACACTTAACCACTCGAGCTAACCCATTGGGCTATAAGTGACCCCTTGTTAATTTAAAATGAGGGAACATAAAGGTCCACAACATTCAAAATGTCAACAAATAATTTTTATAATTATTGGTAACATGTCGTCATCCAATTGGGACAATGTGTCCATATCAAATAACATGTCCAATTTTCACAAACAAACATTCCAAAATATACAACTTCTAACATTAAATTTAGATTATCATCATTCATTGCTCAAAATATTGCCATTGCTCAAGATGCATGTATGCCTCGTTTCTTCATCACTTACACAGGATATTCTACTTAGGTTATTTGGAATGTTTTGTTGATTGGTTTGTGTTTGACATTGTGCCCCTTCATGTTCCATCTACAAACGTAGAAATAAAGTATAACTGAGTATATCTACATTTATAGTGTAATATACATGATTGCATAAATAAAAATCATACCATACCAGCAATTGGTTCATAAACAATACAATTTCTTTCCAAACCATCGTTCATGTTGTCTCTCAATATTTCTTCTATTGGCTCCTCTCCATAGTTTGTTTCCTACAATTTTTATACATTGTGACAAAGCATAGATATAGATAAAGGTTTATTTTGGTTTCATTAATTATAAAATAATGAAAGTAAAACAACATAGCTATTTACAAATTGTTCAACTAACCCTTGATACTCCAACATATACTCACAACCCATACTTAATCTAATGTCAATCAAATGTTTGGATGGGCTTCTTTGTATGTTAGCATCTATTAGAAAACATACATGGATGATTTTAAATCAATTAAAATATATACATCATAACAAATATGAAATCTTAAGGCGTATTTTTTCCTTGGAAGTTTAGAGGCCCTTGGGCTTGAGGCCACCTTCTCCCAGTGGTTCGGTTCATTTCCTCTCGTCTCTTTTTGTGAGCCTCGTTTTTCTAGGAATAGGTTTGTGTCCTTGTCTCTAGGTTCTCGACCTCTCTTGTTTGACCTACATTTCTTGTGTTTTTTTTCATTTGTGTCCCTTGCCCAGGTGGTGCTTATTTGCTACGGCATACGACCTTCTAGATTATGGGGAATATATCCTCGAGGAGGAGGCCATCTTTCTTTTAAATCCATAATTTATTTCTTCTTGGAGTTTTCAGCCCTCCATTCTGAAGGATTATGGATTATCTCCAGTCAAACCTAATAACAATTTTGGCTCCTCGGAAAATCCTCGAGTCCCTTCGCCTTCCCCACCACCTGCCTCTTCCCCTCCTCTTTATGTTTTCTTCTCCCCTCACTCTTCATATTTTCCCTCCATCCCTCCATCTTCTCCTCCTCCTGGTGCCCCCATGGAGGGCCTTCATAATGGCCCTCTAGAGGCTATTGATTCTCAATCCTCTAGTAAAATTTGGTTCTCTCAAAAGTGTATCAGATAGAAACGGGAAAAATATTCTATGGTGGTGGGAAAGGATGTCCCTTTATAAGATGCCCCCTTCCTATTGGGAAATACCATGGTGGGTAGATTTAATGGAAATATAGTGTGTATTCCAGCACTATCCCAATGGATCAAGTCGAATTGGTTCAAGAACTTAGGTTGCCCCCCATCCTTCCATATTCTGCCAATGGGATGGCTTTGTTTTGTGTTTGTTTTAGAGGATGATACAACTAAAATTTTGTCTCAAAAGTGGCGGTGGGGCCCCTCGAGTTTTTACTTACCGAGGTGGGATGTTAATTTTGACCCTCTACATGCTCTTGTCTCCGTCTCACAGGTTTGGGCTCTTCCTCCTAGCTTACCCATACAATTATGGAATGAACCACTACTTTGGGCTATAGGGGAAAAAATTGGTAAATTATGTGAGTTGAAGCATGACTGGGTTTCCGCCTCGAACCATAGGTGGGCTTGGATATTGGTCGAGGTCAACCTAATATATGGTCTCCTATAAGAACTAGAGTTGATTATGGGAAGCCAAAGATGGCTGCAAAAAAATGATTATTGGAAGCTCTCATTCCGATGCTATAATTGCCACGAAATTGGTACCTACAGTCACAGTGTCCCACAACGTGCAAGTTGGCTCAAAGAGTTAAAAAAGTGTGGATAAAAAATGTAGCTAGAGTTAGATGCGGAAAAGACTACGCAAAAAGTTGGTGCATCCCTAATCCCAAAAGTCCCCCTGGAAAAGGAACCTGATTGCGAGTTGGACGCTATGGCCTCTGACTGAGATATAGGTATGATATATCATGGTTTTGATTCTGAAATGGAAGATTTCAAGTTTCCTTTCGAGCCTATTGTCATTGCCTCAGCCCCTTCCCTCCCTTCGTCTCTCAATTTTCTCCCTCATACTTCTCCTTTGGTACTTCACCCCCCCCCATCTCTCACCTCTCCCCCCTCATGTTCAATCCCTCTGAGGTCATCTCCCTCTTCCCCTCTCATTGTCGGTCATCCCCCTTCGCAGGATCCCTCTCCCCCCACCCTCCCAAGAAGGCTATCCTTCTTCATCTGAAGAGGATTCCCCTAAAATTTATATAGGGTACAGTTTAAGGTCAAAAGAAAAAAAGGAAGACATTTTTTCCATGGGTGGCTTAGCCCTGGATCCCCCTGTCCACGACCCAGTCGAGTGCAAGTCCTATCTTTGGAAAACCCAGCAAAAGGTAGCTCAAGATGTAAAGAAAGGTACTCAGACCACAATTTTGAGGTCTCTTAGAGCAGGTATATCCCCCAAGAGGGAACCTCCATGAAAATTCTATCCTCCTTTAAATATAGAAGGGAACCTTCATCCAGACATTATTTTAATTTAGGAGACTTGTTGATGTTCGTATTGGTTAAGATCCAAACAGCAACCTCACAAGGATAAAATATCCCCCTGCATTTTTATAATGGTGGTACTCCTCTGTCATAATCTAAAAGATGTATCTTGATGCTCTTGGATTGGGGACAATGCTAAACAACAAACCCAAAATATTTATTTATTTCATTTTGTATATGGAATGGTTCTTGATAACCATATTAATTCTTGAATGGACCAAGCGGCTTATTCACAATAAAAATATGAAGAAAGGCTTCAACATCAAAATAGATATATGCTTAGCTTCATTATTACAACCCTCTGAATCACATGCAAGTAGAGGATGCATCCATATCTTTTCACAAAAAAGAGAATGAAAAGGTTTTGATCATTTCAGAGAACTTTAAAAGATTATTACATTCAAAACATAAATGAATATGATGGGTGCACTTAAAAAATCTCATGCTCATAAACTCGGAATTTGAGAAATCATTGAAATTACATCCTGAAGTAGTTCTTTGTGGAGTTTCATAAAAGATATTCAACAATACAAAGCATTTCAATAGGCCCATTGACTAGTGCTTCAGAAACAAAGATTTCCAAACACGAGGACTAAATATCCATGAATCAATTAGACAATGTTGGCTTACATTTATCAGTCACATATATGGATGTAAAATACTTCATGATCTTTTAGAGAAAATTCTTGGAAGAATACAAGAAAACACTCAAGAACTCAGCCTTATGCTCAATTCAAAAATACAACATAAAGCCTTGAGAAAAATAGTGTAGAAGAAGCAGAAGCAAGAAAAATGGAGATCTATGTTTTTTTATCATAGATTTGGGTACATGTTGATAGCTAGAACTTTTCTATTATGATCTTTTGCATGCTCTCTCTATTTTCTTTGGTGGTGTTATGTCTCTTTTAAAATCAGCTTCCAATGCTTCTTGAAGTAGTTAGGCTTTTGGTTATTCTAGGAACTTCCACATGATTTTATTCTTGGAATAACCAATTTAATTAATATTCATTGAAATCTCATTAATGAATTTATGTCATTAAAATGCAAGCCTTGAAGTGGGGCCCATTTCATTTTTTAAACTTTTATTTTCAAATTTTCAAGTTGAGTGCCTTATTTTAATTTTTTGAGCATGATATTTGATTTCTCAGCCATTCAAACCATTATAGAAGCAATATTCGTCATTTCAGCTTTCCAATGACTCCTTATGAGCACAATTTGGAGTTTTGTATCTCAAGTTATAGCCTCGCGAAGTCGAGGTTCCAAACAGATTTAGCAGCAAACCATGGAAACGGAGTCGACTGTTCTTTCAATTTTTGGAAGAATCATGGCCAAATTCAGCCCTTAAAATATGTTACATCGTCTTCCTTGTCGAATTTCCTTTCAAACGAGGTATATTTTTTCCAAAACCGACACCCGGATATTGAGTTATGACCTCCAGAAGATCGCTACTAAGAAGTCATCCATTTAATTCATGGATCAATCTTAGCCCTTGATTCAAATCTTCCCTCTTTTAATCCCACATGCATTATGGTGATAAGGAATTTAGTGTTTATATTGTTAAATCTTCGATATCATTTATGTGAAACAAAGGAGATTATTGAGGTCTTAGTGTATCTATTTGTGCTTTAAAAAAATACATATCTGTGGTAATATTTTGGTTGCCCAGTCATCACCCAGTGAATGGGGTTATGTGAATGCGAAGGTAGGTAAGGGTCTTAAGAATCATCGTGGACCTGAATGGAAAATAAAAATAAAAATAATTGCATGAAATAAAATAAAAATAAACGTAGAAATGATTAAGGAAAGATTATGGAGAGGAGAGTAAGGAATGAAAAGGTAGAAAAATGGCGCTAAGTGTGAGAAGTGAAGGGAATAGGAGAGTAATGAGAAAATGGCTAAGTAAGAGATGAGAAGAGAAGTGAAGGGATAAGAGAGGGAAAATGGCTAAGTATGGAGATGGGGAAGAGATGTAAAGTGTTAAAAATGACTAAGTATGAGAGGAGAGGAGAAAGGAGAGGGAAAGAGGGGCACAACACTTGGAAAAAATTTCATTCTTCAAAGTTCTTCTTACAATCTCTTTGTCAGACTTCTGGACAAAATTATGAGTATCTTGGACATATAGAGTCATATTTTGATTCTGTAAAATGCATGACAAAGATAATACTAAGGGATACACCATGAGATGGTGACCATGCATAAATTCTTCCTTCTGATAAAAAAAAAATTATTCCAAAGAGCGGAAAATCGAGGTGACCAAATTTTCAATCAACAAGACTATGTCAGAAGGTGAAAAAGTGAGGTCTTTTTTTCGAGAAATGGCCAAAATCGTGGTCCTTATGCACTTTGGATGTAGATGGGATCTCTGGTGGTCTACTCAGGGGCTAGATTCCCTCCTTTAATGCTAACACAGTCTCAGTGCACAATTCAACCATCTCTGCACAACTAGAGGAAAAATGCTCGGGCCTAGTGTTTATGATAGTAAACATGTATGGATCGTATTCTAATCGTGAAGTGTATTATTAAGAATTGGCGGAATCCAAATTTTTTGAAAATCCACTTACCATAGTAGGAGGAGATTTTAACTTGACTCTATATTTTAGGGAGATATGGGATGCTTTTGCTCATCCTGGTAGACTCAGGAACTTCTTTACGATGCCTTTTGAAAAACATAAATTGGTGGAATGTGAATCGGTAAAGTTGAATCCCACATGGAATAATTTCAGGGTGGGAGGCACGACCATTGGAAAAATACTAGACCACTTTATGGTGAACAAAAACTTTTTATCAAATTCTTTTCTTCTCAAATCTTGGGTGGAGACAAGCGATATATCGGACAACCTTCCAATCATCTTTCAATTGGAGCCTAGTTAACCCAAACCACCTACCCCTCTCAAGTTCAACTTGGAATGGCTTCTTGACTAAGAGTTTATAAATCTTATCAAAAGTACATGGACCACTATGGCGTCAAATCCCCATTCCTCATATATGCTTCAATTCATGAATAACAGCTTGTGAGTAAAACGGGCCATGAAAGAGTGGAACAAAAAGTCTCTAGCATGTTTCTAGGAAGCCTTAAGAGAAGTAGAGTCAGAAATAATCAAAAAAAAATCAGATGGTCTGGATGAGTTGGGGGGGAATTGAATAACATAAATTGCGAGACTTAGAGGCCAACCATCACCCTCTGCTTTTAAATGAGTTAAGATGGAGACAAAAGAGTTGATCCATTTGGCTCAAAGAATGTGACACGAACATGAAGTTTTTCCACCACTTTTCTAGCTTCCGAAAAAATGTTAACTCAATCTAGGAAATTCAAAATGCCTCTGGAGATTTAGTGCGCACATTCCATGATATTTCTAAGGAAGGACTACACCACTTTCAAAATCTCTTTTTGGAAAAAAGGGGTTGCCCCATAAAATAAATCTTGGATGTAGTTTGGTCTTTCCTCAAAATTTTACAGAAGAGATGAACAAATCGTTAGAGGAAGAGGTGACGAAAGTCAAAGTTTTTGTTGCTCTCTCATCTATGCAAAAAGGCAAAAACCCAATCCTGAACAGGCTCACAATGGAATTCTATTTGGATTTCTATGAAGTTATAAACATTGATCTACTCAAGGTGGTCAAGGAGTCTAAATCATCTGCTAAGTTCCTTGGATATCTTAACGCCACATTCTTGGATTTAATTCTGAAAAAACAAAAGGGGTATCTTTTGACGACTATAGGTCGATAACATGTTGCAATGTGGTTTATAAGTTGATATCAAAAATCATCGTGAAGAGACTAAAACCAATTATGAGTGAAGTAATTTCAGAGGAGAAATTTGAGTTCTTGCAAGGGAGACATGCCCATGATGTCGTCTCTCTGGAACGGGAATCTCTCCACTCAATCAATACCTTAAATCAATCTACAATGGTGTTGAAGGTCGACCACTCCAAGTTACGATGGGGCCACCTGGACCTTCTTAAGGTTGGTCCTCTTAAAAATGGGAATGAACATTCACACAATAAACTACATAATGGGATGTGTCTCCTTGTCGTCATTTGTAGTATTGATAAATGGATTGTCATCTGGTTTTTTTCAAGCAGCAAGGTTGCATGTTGTTTGCTTTTCTCTTTCTTCTTATTGTTGAGCCCCTAAGCTGACTTATTTCCAATGAAAAATATCACCATAGGTTATCTAGAGTAAAAGTCTTTGTCTCAAAATCTTTGAATTACCTTCTATTTGTAGACAATGTCCTTTACTTTGTCCAAGGCATGCCAAGAGTATAACAACCTTAAAAGGAATTTTGGACATTTTTTGCACTACCACTGACATGGAAGTCAATCTACTTAAGTATTGTATCATCCCCTGACGTCTCTTCACTTCATCCTCTTGCCTTTTATCGTCGAATTTTTCCTTTTTGATCCAAGGCATGGACTCTAGTCTAAAATACATTGGTTTTTGTTAAAGCAGAATAAGTATAAGTTGTCAGATTAGACATGGCTTATCAAGAAGGTAGAATCTCGCATTTCCTTCTAGGGAGACCACCTCCTCTTGTGGAGAGGCCAAGTTACTTTGATCAATTCGATGCTTGAAAGTATCCATGTGTATTGGAACTCCATAACTACCATCCCCAAAGGGATGAACCTCAAAATTAAAAACTTAAGTTTTTGTTTCCTATGGTCATGCTCAAAGGTGCAAGGGAGCCTTGCCTTAGTCAGGTGGAGTCGAGTCACTTTCCCCAAGTCACTAGGAGGTTGGGGGGTTAAGAATATGTTCTTATTTTTTCTCTCCATTGTAGGTGGGAGCCTATGGAGACTCATTCACGACAATTTTTTGTGGGGGCGTGGTCTAAAATTGAAGTACATTCATGGAATGGAGATAGAGGACTGGTACAACATACCAAACAAGTCCCCTACAGACTCACTGGGATGGAGGGCTATCACAGTGAAATTCTCGTTGGTTGGTTTCTAGATTGTTTGGAGGATAGGAAACTGGAGAAAGGTGTGTGTAGGATTAGATCCTTCGATGGGAGTCAAGGAAGACTACATCCTCTTGGATCCTCTTACACAAGCTCTACAATAAGAAAGTATTTTTTTCTTAGTCGATGCATGAGCTCAAGGTTTAGAAAGGTGGAAAGATAGCGGTCAGCTAGGACTATCAGGAGAGCTAGCAGATGAGTGGTCATCCTATATTAATAACCTCCATCTCGACTTCATTCATCTTCGTGAAGAGAAGGAGGATTTCCTATGCTTGTCTCGGAACGTCGTTTCAGGGGAGTATACAGTGAAACTTGGATATAAGGAGATAGAACAATCCAGCTTCTCAGGTGACATAGGATGGTGGTGGATCGGGATCTGGACATTTCAAGCTTCATTAAAGGCAAAATCGGTTTGTGGTTGGCCCTAAACAATAGGCTTCTCACGTGGGAAAATGGTCTTAAATGTGAATGGATTGGTCTTAGTTTATGCCCCCTATGAAAAAAATTTGAAGACTTTGTATCCCACTTCTTTACATGATGTGATTATGCAATGCATGTAATATCTATGGCGGAAAATGACTTCAATTTCTCATGCAATTGGAATTCTCAAACGCTCGAAGTTTTCTTAAACAAATGGATTAAAGATAACCAACTTAAATAATTTGAAGCCTTCCCCTGTGTGTTTGTGCACTCGATCTGGTGGGCACGTAATTGTGTCATCTTTCAAGATAAAACTACTCCTCTGGAGCTCAGATAGTTAATATGACCAAAGAATTTCAAATAAATAAAAAACCAAAAAAAATATGTATTCCAATCATGCCAGCCATCGAGGTGGGAATTGCATGGGATTTCTTTGACGAAGCCAGCCAAGGGCACCTATCGAGATGTGTTGTGGTAGTGGTCCTCTATCTGTCACGGGCTCATTATTTCCACGTTCGTTATTCCCTGGGTCGAGGTTCAAATAATCGGGTCGAGCTAATCACCCTCAAAACACTTCTATTTATAAAACGGGAGAAAAAATTCAAGAAGCTACAGGTGTTTGGTGATTCCAAGCTAGCCATAGACTCGGCTAGTTCTAGGATCTCTATAACCAAGATAAGCTCGGCGCCAATATTAAACGACCTAAAGCATTAAATGAGCCTTTTTGAGTGGTTATGTTTCCAACATATATATAGAGAACTTAATTCGGTAGCAGACAACCTGTCCAAGGAAGCTCTCCAACTCCCAAAGGGAGCATTTGGTCTATATGAATATGTTGAAGGAGAAGAAGCCAATGCCATGGAGTTAAGATTGTATATCAATCTTGCAGTAATGATAGGAGTCAGCATACAGTTCTGAAAATTGTTAGAGTCTGGGTTCTTGTATGTAGTTTTATGGACAGTAAAAAGTATGGCCTCTTAAGGCAATTTATTATATAGAAAAGGATAAAATATAGATCAGTAAGTTTTTAGTCTTCAAGACAAGAAGAAATCCCTTCCCTTTTTTGCGATGGGAAAAAACATGTATATTCAACCATATGAATATATGATTTTTTTCAAGGGAAAAAAATGAAATATTAAGGAAAATGCATTAAGTACGCACAAACTTTGTAATCAACCCTTTTGTCTTATCATCTCGTCTTATGTGCTAAATGGGTTCTATTTTCTTTGTTTTTTACAACAACAAAAAACAATTGAAAATTAATATTTCATGCAATAATTAAACTCATTATACATAGAAAAAAATCAATGTATGCATATGTTCGATGCATGTTATTATTGGGATGGTTCCTCCTATGATGCAATTATGCTCAGTTCTTTGACCAAATCCTTATTCACTTTTTTTGACAATCTATTGGCATGTTTCATATACCACATTAATATTCCTTTGGAATTTTATCCATCTTTTTGAAAAATGAAAAACACAATAAAAAAAAATCGATTAATATTTATATGAAAATGGATATAACAAAACTATTATTTGGTAATTGTTTTACTACTGTATGCATAATACAAAAAAACATGTTTAGCAATAATACTTTTTAAATTATTCTTTTTAGTTGTTGTATGTTTTTTCTATTGCAAGTCTCATAGGTCTCATTGACCATTGTTTTGAAAACGCTTGTTGTAGTTCATGTATAACTTGATTCTTGAAGTCATTGAATTTTTTTTTGTACTATAAATGGAGAGAATGTCTATACATTATTTCCACTACATCCCTCAATTTTATAAAAGCACCCCCCCCCGCTCTCATTAACTTCCAACACCACTCCAGATAAACTCAGAACAAATTCATCATCATTTACATCATTCATCATTATTTTGTTCTTAGGATGACCTTCCATTCCCTCGTTGTCGGTCCCTACACAACATTCAACAATTGTGAAATCGAATGTTTGAAACATGTTAGTGATTATTGATAAAAATACATTTATAGTGCAACATTTCCATAAAGCTTTTGAGTTCTTTTCGGAGTTTCTTCAATTTTTTGCTCTACATGACATGCATCATCCAATACGCGTCATTTAAACTTATAGATAATTCAAATATATTACTTTTATATTAAAATTTAAAATAATTTACCATGTTCTCTTTTTGGGATGTGCTTCCCTTGCCTTTATTTGTATAAATGTTTTTTCCTTAATCATATTTTATCAGTAAAAGCCGTGCATAATGAAAAACACAAATTATGAAATTCTTTACAAACTAAGCAAATACTTTTAGTGTAAAAATGTTTTTGGGTAAGGTGATGCATACAATATAGTAACATGCACTTAAGACATACATAAGCATCAATGTGAAGGACTATGTAGTGTGTACCAATAAACTCGGTAATGATTTTTAAAATACAAATATCATCAAAATGGTGTGCTTATTATAATATTTCACATCGGTGCGTCGTTTCTATATATTGCACATCATTAAATTTGAATTTTTGCTATAAAAAAAAGTTGTGCCAAACAATGTGCTTTAAATAAGAAACACATCAGTGCATTGTTACTATACAATGTGCGTTGTGATCCAAAAAAAAAAAATAGCAACAGGATTTGGAATCCAATGCAATGAGTGGTCCCAATCCAACAAATACCCAAAGTCGCGTATACAAATACACAAAGCCACTAAACATTAATTGCCTTAAAAAAATCACATTTGCAAATACTAGAGAGAATAAACCCCAATGCTAGGGTTTGCAACAACATAGAACAAAGAGAAGCAACAAGAAAAATAGATTTCGCAGCATTCTCTAAAACCCTTCTGAAAATGCACTAACTAATAATAGGAAAAAATAAAATTTTAAGGAATTTTTGAATAAATTAAGGGAATTTTTTAGATGAATAGAATGTAGTTACATACCTTAAATTTATCCTTAGTAGAATGTATGTGGCCGATGACAATCCATTGTAAATTCATCTCTTTAGGAAAGTCTGTCCACTCCAAAGTCTTCCCTAGGAAATCTCTCTTGCACAAGTCTCCCTTCTAACTTTGGAAGAAGAATGAAATAAGGACTAGGGATTTATTTTATAAACTTACTTTTACAAAATGAAATTCTTGCTCATATTTTTGCTCGATATTCAATGCATCGATGATAAATGTGTGCATTGTTTCCTTTTTTCACAATTCAGCTCACGGTGTGTCTTACAGATGGAGGTGCATCAAAGCATTGTGTTGAATTAAACATGTGGAATAAATAGTGTAAAATGAAAATAGAAGTGAAAATCTATGCAAATAAAACTTTTTGGAGCTTTTCTTTTGTAGAGGTTTATTGTCGATGCATATCATAATTTAGTGCACCGATGCATTTAGGATATATATGTGCATTGGTTCGCTTGATTTAAATTAGGTGTATCGGTTACTTTAAAAGACCTTCAAAACTCCACTTGAAGTTTGGATTCCAGCTCATTCCATATCATTCCAAGTTCATCAATCTCTCCCTTACCATTTGTTGTAAATCCAAATTGTATTTATATTTTGATTATTTGATTGAATTTATCAAGCCTTTGTGCATGCATTTGAATAATTGTGCTTTGAATCTTGTAGAATCCTAGTCTGGGTTCAAGTTCAAATGTGTAGAATATTTTGTCAATCCAAATACGTTGCAAGCTCTTTTCAAGAGCAAGATATCATAAATAGATGGTAGATGAAAATCAAGGGCTACTTTACCCTACCAATTGTAACATGTCATCTTCTAGCAACCATCTTAGGCCAATGGCACTTCATCGTGAACTGGATCTCTTTTATGACACCCTAATAGTATGTGAATGTTCAAAGGTGAACCCTTGGTGTGTCACACTATCCCATTATATTAATGAATTACTATCCAAAGTTGATGTTCTAATACCTCCCATTGCACTCAAGTATTCAACAGGGGAAGTATAAAAGGCATGTAAGAACACTTCCATGTGTTCTTTTTTTTAAAGTCGGAAGCCAAATCAACTATGTTTCATCCTAAATTGACCAACTTGTCTCCTTTTGTAGAGTCAATTGAGAGTTCTAGTGAACCAAAGTATGACATAAATACTACCCAAAACATATTTACTAAGAGATACAAAAAGTTGCACAAGCTAAGAGAAAAAAATTATAAGTACACACCAAGGTTGGTTCAATTGTTGCAAGGTAACAATGACTTGTCTCTTCTTATTCACCTATAAAGTAAATACTAAACTTGTTACAAATGTTCTTTGTATAGTGTGTGCTTATCTTTCGTGCATATCCCTAATGTTGGGATAGAATACTCATTTTGTGGTAATAATTACCCGATTGCCAAATCTAAAACAGATGTTGCAAATCAGGTTCTTTATTATTTTCACATGTATTCATTCCTCCCAAATAGTCAATAGGACTTATGTCATTTTGTGGCCCTCTTTATAGTTGGTTTGTTTCTTGCATATTGTTAAATATTAAACATATTATTTCCATGTATAGTATGCACATGAATGGTTATTCTTCCAAAAACTTTAACAGGAAAAACCTCTTGTATATTGATGGTTGTCCATGTACTCATGGGAACATTACAGGGTTCATAAATAATTATAGGTGCTTATTGTTCAATGCAAATTGTTCATTCAAGGAACACTCCAATGAAAAAGATTTATTTATGAAAAGGAAGGCATCCAAATTTGTTATTATCCATGCAATACATATTTTTTCTTCTAGTGACAAGTTGTTTATAAACCATAACTTTTGTAGACCACCAACTACTTGTCAAATGTGACTTGCATTGGGTCTACCTCTAGATGTCCCCTTGGGGCATAAAAAAAATCATTTAGTAATTGTATTTTTGGGTTTTTAATGGAATTAATGTAAATGTATTGCTTAATTCGGCATTTATTTTATAAAGTGGTTGGTTGCATGTGTATTATTAGAGACAAAAAAATATATGCTTCTAATAAAAGTTTGGTCTAATGTTTAAACATAGTAAATGCATTGTGTTTACTAATGTTATCTATTTAATGTTCAATATTTCTTCAATCAAGATTTTGACGATGAACAACCTATCTACCATCTACTATTGCACCTCAATATGACATCAAATCAAGAGAAGGTTGTTAAATGAGCAGAGATCAGAGAGGAAGCATACCAAGCATGGTTGAATCAACCACCTATTCAATTCCTAATATTTCCTAAGTCATTAATTTAGAATGTTTACAGTAACATTGGTTCTTCACATGTTGGGGATAAAGATAATAATATAGAGGTGGGTATGGCTAAGATAACCATGCCATGGAGGGAATGTTGTTACATGCACTCCAACAATATGAGCTAGGGGATAATACTCATATTGTCGATACCTTCTTCAAAAACCCTAAAATATGTTTCCACCACCCCTCTCTTTGGACATGGGTCAGGGTGTACCCAACTAGGGACAACAACATTACTATACAACTTGAAAGACATATATGGTATGTCAAACACATGTTTCTCAACACTACTGAAGTAATTGACCATTAAGTCATGTATATTTTAACAAATATTGTCACATGATCAACAATGAAAAGGGAATTCATGCATGACTGATGACAATGTACATTTCCATTGCCCCTTATTTGCAAGTTACTCAAAGATAAGGTACTTCCAAGTGATATTTCCCTCCAAAACAACTACGAAGAGTCAAAGAAATTGTTGAAGAAGTTGGGTGTTGAGTACATATCATGCCATGCTTGTCTGAATGATTACATTCTATACATAGGTGAGTAGATGGACAAAGAGATATGTCTAGAATATGGGCATGATAAGTACTAGAAATATTAAAAAAATAAATAAATAAAAAGGGTAAGGCATATGGTCCTCATCATAATATATTGAGGCACATGCCTATAATCCCAAGGATTCAAAGGTTCTTTCATTGCAAAGAATTAGTCATATTGCAATGGTGCCATGTCTCACATGGAAGTGAGTCAAGAGTTATGTGAATCCCGACAAATTCAATAGCCATGAAGCATAGAGAGGATATTTGGCCCGATAAATTCAAGGATGAAGTAGGAAGCCTTCAATTGAGTATATCCATGGATGGAGTTAGCTCATATTCCCTCCAAAACACCAACTATTATGTTCAATAAATTGTAGTGATTGATAACAATACCCCCCCATGATTGTCCATGAAGAATGAACATCTTATGCTGGCTCTTATAGTCCCTAGTAGAAGACAAGTGAAGAGAATGGATGTTTATCTCCAACCATTGATCAATGAATTGAATAAATTATGGGAAGGGATACATGTATATGATGTATCAAGACCCATCCCAATAGATAGGTATTTTACGTTACTAGCTTATGTTCATACACCACACATGGTCTTTTATGTTGTCTGACTAGGAGTTTGTTATGGTAACCATGTCGATTGATTTGTTTATATCTATAACTTTATTTGATACAGTTAATCTAGTGCAACTATCTTCTTTGGTGCTAACATGTTTCATATATAATAACATATCATGTCTTGTAACAAAAGGGTATCATGGATGTAAATGTTGTGGACCTTCTACAAAGGTTAGGTGGTCCAACCACCTATGAAAGCCAATGTACAACTACTTGAGGGTATTCCTTCCAAAAGACCACCCTTATAAAGGAGAAAAATATGCTTTCAACGGTAAATTAAAGAGAACCCAAAGACCTAAAATATTGTCACTAATAGACTGGCTTAGGGAATATGACATAGAGAAGAAGAACAAAATTGCATAATTGTTTGATTCAAATGGGGAACTCTTTTTTGATGATCCTGAATTTTTCAACACCTATGTTGAGAAAATGTCCATTCAGATAAAAAGGAAATCTATATTTTATGAGCTTCCATATTAGGAGCATCTTAATATTTCCCACTTACTGGATCCCATGCGTATATTCAAAAATGTTTCCTCTTATTTAAGGAGGCACATATCATTGAAGAAAAAGTGACACATTGGGTGTCAGGAGATCTCTCTTCAAATACTAAGAAGAAACATTGGCCAATAAAAGAAAGTATAGGAGAGGTTAGTCCCTCTTGGTCTTTTAAAGAAGGTGATGTCCCATGGATTTTGAAAAAAGATGATCTTTCTCTAGTGAATAATGTTATATTGTGTGTGAAGGTGCCTTCTTTATATTGTCAACTCTATGACATTGTTTCACTGTAAAGGAACATTTGGCAGGGTTGAAATCACATGACCATCTAAACCTTCTACAGGTATGTATGTTGATTACATGCTTCATTTTCTACATTGTAGGTTATAATATTCTATGCACTCACTTTTTTATGTCAATTAATTTTGTATGTGTTTATTTTAGAGTGTCATTGTCCTTTGCTCATGCATGGTTGTGTGGACCATGAGCTCCACAACATACAAGAGATCGTGGAAGTGGCTTCTCATCTTTTCAATGCGTTATTTTTATATGTAGAGAGTGGGACACCTTCAACCGAAGTAATTCAAAGGAAGACTGTGATAAAAGATTTGGGATGAAACTAAGGAGCCTTGTGTTTCCCAAAAAATTGCAACCAAGTGTTTTTTACCCAGATGTGTTGGATAGGGATGGTGGTTCATAATAAAACACAATTTAAGATCAAAACATATTTTTTATAACATCAATGTTACAATGCCAAGCAAGGAAAACAATCAATGTGATGACAATGAAGAGTGATATGCACATGTTTTATTTCAACATTTATATTATGGATGTGTCATTCTATTATGGTTATCTATAATTCGTGAAATTGTGTTTTTTTTCTTCATTTTAAGATGTTGTATATGAAAAGTTGACAACCATTTACAAACACCACATTGAAAATAAATTAAATTCTTTTGGAACTTCAACCTCTTTAATGAATTATGATTCATTTTTAATTGTAAGATATGCATGTTATTCCTTTGGGGCATTGCATAAAAGGTGCTTTTGATATATATTTAATGCCATACATTAAAGTAATAACATGGTTTTTATGTGTACAAGCTTCTTGCAACGAGAGAAGTTAGGTTACAATGGAACTTATCATCTTTCCCATGACTAATGTTAATGTTTTGTATGCTAAATTAAATGGCCAATACGTTAAAAAGTGGACTTTATCACCCTTCCCCCAATTTTTTTTTATTATACGCTTGACTTAATGAAAATGAAGTGTATGGAATCTTATGCAACATCCTAATCACATCAGTGAATGCATTATTGAGACCATCGATGGGCTATTATCTATGTTGTAAGCATGGTTGTAAACTTGTAGTTTCTATGACTAATTACATTAAAAGAAATAGTTTTTAATTAATTATGTTCATAAATGTACATCTATGTTTTTTAACGAAGACATTTTTTAGTTCAAGGAAGAGATTATGAAGAACATGTTTTTTTTATAATTACCCCCCTTAAATGGGTTTAAAGTTTATGTTCTTCTTTTAAAAGTTACTATTAATGGTTAATGTTTATAACTTTTTTAAGATGGGTTTCTTTAACCTTCTTAGTTTTTATTAAAATGAGTTTCTTTTGCTCCATCAAAAGAGCAGAGCAAAGCAGAGGGAGGGTATTATTGTGTTGCATGATTTTCTAGTTCTTTGTATGCTTATTTTTATCATTGTGTTGTGTGTGTGCATAGCACCATTGACTAGAGCAAAGGGATAGGTGTAGGGTTAATCAACTTCTATTATAAGGAAATGCAAAGAAAGATCTAAACACCATTTATTGGCAAAGAAGAGCACCATTTTAGAGAAAGAGCATAGCCACATTTATTAGCAGATTCTAGCAAAGCATCATTGAGCACGATTTATTGGCATGATTTTTATTTTTCATTATGTGGAGATTGATTTATTTGATGACATATTTTCCAAAGAATTTGTGTGGTTGAGATGAATTCTATCATAAATGGATTTTATTTGTGTTTAAATATTGAATGAAGAGAGTTTTTGCACCTATCCTTGGTGGAGTTCATGTGATTTCGATGAATGTTGTATATGCATCTTTTTATTTCTTAAGAATACATCTTACCAAGTTTTGGGGAAAAAATTACGTAGTTTGATTTGCTTAATTTTCATCGACATTTGATTTGATTTCGCCTTTTGGATAAAATTTGTGTGTGGTATAGAAATATGCATAGTTGCAGTGCATACATTGATGGAAATGTTGGAGGGAGGAGCATGGTAGACCTAGAGGGAGAAGCATAATATATCTAGCTAGTCAATTACTCAGAAGATTCAATAGAGGAATTGAATATCTTTGAATATTTGGGAACAAAAGTAAATGTTGATGTGTTGGGTTAGGACTTTGGGTCTACTCATATAGTGCACAAGGAGGATTTACAATTGGTGGTTCAAAGCCTTTGTATCACACCCAAAATGGGATATCATGTGTAGTGGAGGTGACATGTCTAGTTGTTATTCGAAAATATGATTGTATTGAAGTTGGCAGGAGTACGGGCAATTAGTTCACTTTAGAAAAGGACAAGAATCTTGTAGATGGTCTTATTTGTAGTTATAACAAATTACCTTCTTCTAAGTCACCAGTGGCAGCTTAATCATGTGGATTTGAGAATGTTTTGTCTCCACGTGTGACTAGGGTTTTAGTTGGCAAGTTGTTATAACTTTCTTGTGAGGTAGATATGGTTCAGGCAAGGTTTTCGGCTGGTGGAGGGTATGTTGGAGGAAACCTTGATTCAAGGTGTCTGGTGGGATGTAATGCAAAATTTTGGAGGGAAGCAAGTCATGAAGGCAATATCAAGTTGAAAAGGAAAAGGAAAGTGGTGGGGAAGAAGGAGGGTGGTATCTACTTGGTGGTTGGTCAAGATATATAGGTAATCCAAATCCTCGACTTCTCCAATAAAACCCCAATGGACTTATGGTCAAAGGAGGGCATCCCTGCATTGGGCAATCACATTGACTGAATGTTATGTGTGGATCAAAGCTTCACAAGTGATAATAGGAGAACTGTGGCAATGGCATTCATGGAGATTGACATCAGAGATGGTTTGTATGAGAGTCTGGAGATTTTTTTTGGTGAGTCTATTTTTACATAGACATTAAACTATGTGAATGTTCCTTTTCAATGCATACATTACCACCAATAAGATCTTATTGTTCAGGATTTTCATTTTCCCTTTGGGAAATTTATGTGGAGGAAAAAGTAAGATTTGAGGTTTGAAAGCATGTCTGTTAAATCAGATAATGAAGTTGAGAAATGCATGATATTGGAAAAAGGCTCTCAAATGTTGGTATGGGATGGTCTAGATATGAAGGAGACTGGAGGACAGAAGTTGGAAGGGGTTTCTCAGGTTTTAGATGATCATAACTTGAAAACTAATGTAACATATAACAAAAAATGATATAATGATTATACTTGTTGGATATTCTAAGGCTAAATTCAATGTCAACCATGTCCAAGATATAATTGCAGATCTAAGGAGGGTTCAAATTTCTTTCCTTGGGCTCGACTAGAATCTAGTGAGTTCCCAACAAATTGTGTTGTTACAATCCCTAATGAAATTTGGCCAACTTTGGTTGAGACTAAATGGGTCCCAACTAAAATAAGGTTGGGGACTAGGGCTCATAATGACACTATTGGGGTGGGTACTAATTTGGGAAAGCCATGTGCAGTTCCTATTATTTGGAATACTTTGGGAGAGGATTCCTTTGTGGATTTGGATAAATATTCTTTGAGATTGGGGAAGGAGATAATGATCTTTGATGTAGAGGTCAGGGTCATTATAATCTATGGTCTAAAAGGTATGAAGGTGAAGCTGGTGGACCTATTGTGGGCGTCTTGGAGTTCATCATTATAAATATTATAGGTACTCACATACAAGTAGAAAATCGTATTTATTTCATGCTCAAGTTAAAGTAGATAGGGATATACAACATGGTCACTAGATACCCATTATGGGGGCACTTAGAGTGAAACAAGCCCCACGGGATGGTGGGACATGAATATTTCATCAACAAATGTGAGGGGGTTGGGTAGTGAACATAGAAGACTAGCCCTAACCAGAATTTTAAGGACTAAGAAACCAAATGTAATTCTTATATAGGAAACCATGTGTAGTGGGAATTTGATGATTGATAAATTATTGAAATGTTTTAAGGGTTGGGAAATTCCATTCATTGATTCTAATGGGATGTCAAGGGGTATAATAATTGGATGGAACACTAACTTACAACTAATCAACTCCTTTGCAATGCTTTTAAGTCTATGCACTGAATTTTATAGTGAGAGTTTGGATCAAACAATTTCTTTGTTAAACATGTATGGACCATATGATGATAGACAAGATTTTTGGGATATGATCTTTAATATCCAGGCTTTTAATGAGGGAAGGATTATTTTGGAAGATGACCACAATTTTACCATGAACAAACTACAAATATATGGGGAAACAACTAGAATTGATAGGTTGGCATGTTACTTCCTTCACCAAATAGAAGCGACTAGATTTGTTGATGTGGAACCTGCTAAAATTTTTTGGATTACTAAGAGGGGGGGTGAATCAATAATAACGCAATTTAATCCTTTTTATCCAAATAATCCAAGTGTTATATCAATGTAGAATTATTATCTAATAATGAGCAATAAGAAATGAACAATCACACACATACACGGTACACTGAAGTTTTACGTGGAAACCCAAATCGAGAGAAAACCACAGAATKCTTTTTCTTATATGTCTTGAAGAATTACATTCATTGGAAGCACCAACTTCCTTTGTTTTCTAGCTGCAACTGGAAGGAGGCTCCAACCCCCTAGTTTCTCAGGCTACAACCTGAGGGAATCTCCAATTCTCCAATTCTCTGGCTACAACCAGAAGGAGGCTACAACCCTCTATGTTATCCGGCTACATCCACCTGTCCTTGCCCCGTCCAACCGCCCTGACGTATAAGTAGAATGATGGAACCACTGTCAACCTGTCACTGTGAAATATATTGTCGTACAACTGTATCAACCTATACCACTGACCTGTATCCAATCTGTACAACTGCCCTGTAATCAATCTATACTTGAACTGAACATGTATCTACAAAAATACAACAGGTACAGGACCTATAGTGTTGCAGCCTCCGTATGTACGTGCCCTATCTGTTATGAAGCCCGCGTATGTATGTGCCCTAACTATTATGCAGCCTGTGTATGCCTTCTAGAACTAGGGTTTCCTTTTACTTGAAAACTTATGACCCTTTGTAACTTCTTTCACATAGATCGGTAACCTGTCACTGTATCCAAATTGTAACTTTACCTTGTGCATGCATTCTCATACATAACATTCACTCAAGACAAATATGTCTCTCTCTAGTCACGTGCCATATAGGTGTGTGAAATCATGAACAAGTATACTTTCCTTCACATGATCTTAGTCATCAAACCCTTTCTAATATTCAGCCTCTCAAAACATCAACAAATACAAGATCTCAACCATGTACCATAAAAACCCTTAGACATATTCCAAGAAATACAAGATGTGTCTCAATAAGAAGTATCAATGATAAATATACCAGCATTGTATTTCTGTAGATCTGACTTATGCAGAAGATCCCATGTAGCCACTAGTCTCTCTAGGGAGAATCCTCAAATCTTCGTTGTCATTCCTCATGCATACTTCAAAATCCAACTATTATAGAAGTAAGACATACCTTTTGAACCAATGGATGGATCTAATGTATCTAAGCACTTTAGACCTTCCTGGAAGCTTGATCTCAGAATCCAAAACCTCTGCATCTTCATTTTCTCAAGTTTCCATGGCTTCACCAACCTGTACTCACCCTGTACACAGCCAACCCACATACGTACTCACCCTATACACAGACAGCCCGTGTACATGTACACACCCTATACACAGCCAGCCCGCGTATGTATGCACCATATTCACAGACAGCACGCGTACATGTACTCACCATATACACAGACAGCCCGCATACACCTCAAAAAATAGGGTTTTTTGTGTTTGCTGTAATTCTTGGAATTCTGTCGTCAACCCTTCATGCTACCTCAGACGTTCGCCACTTCAGATGTATCCACAAGTATTTACAATAAGATTTACACAAGAAAATAAATATACAATATTTAAAAGTGTATCCTTAATGAGTGAGCTTTGCCTCTTATTTATATCTTCATGTAGCCTTACACTTTCATTATTATAGGGCTTCTCCATTTAAAATAATTTATTTTGCAAGACACTTTGACTCTTGGGGGTTTCTATAAGACTCATGAGGGTTCTCCAACTTCATATGGTCATAACTCTCTAACGGTGAGGAGTTACGTGGCATTCCACATACCACCGGAAATGGCATGATGAGCACTATGCATCTAGGATAGTTTCACTGAAAAAATCATTGTCCTTCATCTCATTATTCCACAATTAAGCATGGGTTCTCTAACCATACTTCTAGGATAACTCAATCTGTAAAGCGTCTTCCCGTGAGGGCTTTCACCATAAGGGGACCACTTTGGAATTCATCCATTTGTACTTCTTATCAACCATGACAAGATAATAATGAGTCATCTTTACATCAAACAAACTTGGGTCCATTACCCAAACCTTTGTGCTATCGGGATTTCTTCAAGGGTTGACATCAATGACAACAAACCTTAATCAACAAAATTAACTCCACTTGGTGGAATAATAGCACTGGTAGGGATGCAATGGCTAAAAGACTTGATCGGTTTTTAGTCTTAGCTCCACTCCTTCAATCGATTGATAGATATAGATTTTGGATTAAGGAGGGTGTGATATCAGATCATAGTCATATTTTTCTATAGTTTGAGGGCAATGATCATAATATTGTGGCACCTTTTAATTTTAATCCAAGTTGTCTTAAAGACGAGGAGTTTCAAGTATTTGTAAAAAATGATTGGAGTCATTATGATAGTGAAGGTAGAGGGACTGCAAGTGAACAATTTGCTTGCTTTATGAAGGTTGTTAAGGAGAAGGTGGTGGCTTGGGCTAGGGAAAAATCATAGGAATAGGGATAAATGTATTAATGAATTTGAGGTAGAAATTGGGGATTTGTTAATAATAGAAGAGGGATGATGTTTGGAGATTGAAGAGCAAGGCTACTTGGCTGGAATTTGGTGATAAGAATACAATTTTTTCCCTCAATTTGCTAATTATAGAAAGATCATTAGCACTATTTAGGAAACGATGACTGAAGAAGGTGTGAAAGTTAGAAGTTTTAGGGATTTGGATTCTTTAGATGTTAGGCACTTTGGGAAAATATACCAGGAAACTAAAGGCACTAATATTGTTGAGACTATAAAAGTGGCTTCCTACTTTCCTAGGTTGGTGACAAAGGAGGATAAAAATGAAATATATGAAGAAAATTCTTGACATGAATTGCTAATTGTCTTGACATCTTTTCAGAAGGACAAGAGCCTCAAAGCAGACCTTTGGTCTATGGATTTCTTTATTGGTTTTTTTGAACTTTTGGGTGCAGACCTACTTAGAGTGGTGGAAGAAGTCAAACTTACAGGTAAGTTATTTTTTTTTAACCAAGGCTGGAAAATGTATTAGAGGTGGCCAATAATGGCTATGGAATACATAGAGCTTTGCCTGTTGTCTCATAAAAAATTACCAGTGACCTTTTTATACAAAATCTAATGCCTATTATCCTTCCTTGAGTTCCTGTGGTTTTTGAGTTGATTTTATCTTTACATGTAAAATTCCTATGCAAGATACAGATTGATTTGCAATACATATGTCAAAGGGAATTTTGCTCATGTTTTCTCCTCTTTGGGTTGCTAATTGATGATGACATATCGTTGTTTTCTTTTCTGCAATTTAGATTCTTCATATTGGGACCTTGATAATTTTGAAACTGAAAATGAACAACAATAAAGAAAGCATGTATTGTCGAGCCAAAACTGGGATGATCGCTTGACAAGATTGCACAGAGGATAAAGCACCTCCAGACCTACATGACTGGCATTAAAGGCTCGAATATGAGAATTAACATTTCCAAAAAGAGGGAGAAAGTGGCCTAGGGAATAGAAAAATGGTATATTACTCTATTTTTGTTTTATTGCACCAGTGGAAAGCTTGACTGCATCGTTTTTCAATGTGTCTGACACTGAATTGTTTTCTCTGAGAATATGGTAAAATGATATCTTGCCCAGATTCTTTGTAGTTTTACCACACGAAAGAGGATCAATGTGAGTTCAGAATCTTTTGGTAACTATTGTGAGATTAGAGATTTGATCATGAGTCTTGAGTCTCCTATCACCACCATGTCTCTTATTCCCATATTTATAGCAATTGAGAGGCCCTCAAAATAGTGTAATCCTCTGCTTGATTATTGGATGTCATGTCAAGCCCCTAGGAATAGGTTGCTTTGTGGTTTCCTTCATGACTAATGATGGCCCCTCCTGCCCCAGCCACCCCTAGGTTCCCTTTCGAAGCTCTATTGAAGGCAAGAATATATGAGTTTTGTTCCTTCTTCCATGCTTCAAAATCTTTTTCTCCAATTATGATCTATGAGTTGAGAGGAATTGTGGGATTTATTACCTTTGTAGTTGTTGCCCTATTTCTATAGTTCTTTACCCATTCAGCTTCTTCCTTTTCCATCGAATTCTTGTTGTGCAGGATTAAGTGTTTGGAGCCCAACACTTCTCATAGCATGTCCGTGTATTTCTTCACCACTTGATCAAGGGTTTCCATAATTTGATTAGATTTCGGCATGTTCCTTGCTAACCAAATTTTCCACATTATGTACTTGGGCAAAGATGTCCATATCAATCTAAAAATAATATTTCCTTTGAAGTTTCCCCTAAACATTATGGTCAAATGGCTAAATACTTCTTTCCAAAATTTTGGGAAATGAAATCTATGAGACAATCCTGAAATAACAATATTCCATACATGTTAAGCAAAGGGGCGTTCCAAGAAGAGGTGCTTACATGTTTTTATTTATCTTTGACACATTGCACATCTATTTGGTCCATAAAATCCTCTTTTGATTAGATTATCGTAGGTTAAAATTCTTCCATGCACAGCCTGCCAGCAAAAAGTATTGATTTTGGGGAGGTTTTCAAGTGACCAAAGTTTGCTCCATATCATTGATTTTTTAGGAAGATGGAAGGAGGAAATATTGAAAGAATATCCTTCTTTGACAAAGAAAATATATGATCCCCAACCTCGTTGATCTAGCTACCTTATGTAGTGTGGTGCACAACCTTTCAACTGATTAGATAGAGGGGCTACCAGAGGTATAAGTATGTGAGGGACATCATCAAATTTCCATCCATGCCATTCACCTATGTTCTCTTACCAAATTGAGAAGTCATAAACCAAGGTTATAACTCTTTCCTCCATCCAGGCTATTAGAATAAAATGGATGTGCTCGTTTTACCATTGACAATATCGCTATTTCAGAATTTGTCGGAAGATCCACAATGTTGATGACATCTTGTCGTCGACGTTTCGGATCCATAGCAGGATCCATCATCAGGACAAAAAAGTCTGAGAAAAATAGTAAGAGAAGAGCCTTTATTAAATAGTGATGAGGCGGGTGAGAGAACTACGTTTGGCTGAGTGAAACCCTTGTTTTTAGGAGAAAATTAGGGTTGACCAGAGGTTTTAGTAAAAAATAATATTAATTTTATGTTGATTAAGGGCTAGATTAAGGTTAAATTAATGATGAAACCCTAGTATTGAGGGAGTTCATAAAATCTTAAGTTAATGTTAGTTTTTGTCAATATTAATGCTATGTTAATTATAGGTTAAAATAAAGAGGTAAATCCTAGGTTTGAGGAATTTAGTGTTAATAATATTAATCTAATTTTAGGTTTAAATTATTAATATTTAAAATAAGGTTAATAAAATAGGCTAAAATTAGGTTCAAATTATTAAGGCTAAATTATTTTATGCTCAAAAAAGGCTAAATATAGGGTTGACTGAAAAGTTGACCAGAGGTTTTAGTAAAAAATAATATTAATTTTATGTTGATTAAGGGCTAGATTAAGGTAAATTAATGATGAAACCCTAGTATTGAGGGAGAATATTAATGCTATGTTAATTATAGGTTAAAATAAAGAGGTAAATCCTAGGTTTGAGGAATTTAGTGTTAATAATATTAATCTTAAGTTGGTTTAATTATAAGCTAATTTTAGGTTTAAATTATTAATATTCAAAAAAAGGTTAATAAAATAGGCTAAAATTAGGTTCAAATTATTAAGGCTAAATTATTTTATGTTCAAAAAAGGCTAATTGTGGATCTTCCGACAAATTCTGAACATAATTATCACCACAGAAACTTAAATGAAAATATCGCTATTGTCACCCAACCATAGGCCGAAGCCACCCTCCGAGCACCTTAACCTTGACAGAGAATCACTCTGGAAGCAAACCCTAGGCTAGATAGCCAAACAAAGGGTAGCGCTCCTTTCCCCAAGGATAGCGCACCAACAAGAGATGATCAGATAGTCCAAAACCCTAACCAAGAGATAGTCCAAGCCAAACATGATCTGCTAGCTGCATCAGCTACAATGGCAGCTCTCCTCCAAACCTGCCCGAAAAATTAGGTACTGCAGTGTGCACAAGTGTTGCTCTACAATTCTAAGACTGCCTGGGCTGACTTCTCATTCTGGGTATCTGTCTGTTGAGTATATATTATTTCTTCTAGTCGACTTCTTCTCTTGGAGGCTAATAACCTAATACAAGTTATCTTGTTGAGCCAACATGTCTTCTAGGGTTATTATCCAACTCATTAGAGTTTATTCTTGCTTCCCGAAATATTCTATTCTTGTCAAGTTTACACGTGGAGGTAAATACCTCCTGCATCTACCATAATATCAACACTCCCTCCTAGCTAGGGAGGTATTACAGGTAATGGACTTAAGCACAAACATACCATTCACCCGGTAGCATCAACATAGTTGTATAGGCTATCTCATGATTATATCATGAGCACCATCAATGTCATCAGTTGAACCATCTCTCGGAACCATACTCTATCTGAGTAATTAGACATGATGATCACTCCACAGAGTGACACAAGAACCATTCTTCTAATCTAGAAGAATAAATGTTCTGAACCATTTTCTGTCTTGGGAAATCTTTGTTCATTGATCATTCATCTAGTTGATAATCATTTTCAACACTGCTGATAGTCTTCAAGGAAATCGGAACAATATCATTCAATAGAACACAACTGTGTCTATCCATAGTAGTACACAACTACAATCCAGTGGTACACTACCACACCAAGTAGCACACAGGTACTTGATCAGTGACGTATAGTCACAAACAGTGGAACACATC
>ML786606.1:475440-517064 GCA_009831015.1 Picea engelmannii | reverse complement strand
AGAAGGTAAAACATCAATGATGAGCTATCTGGACTATTCTTCTCAATCAAGGAAGAATAATTGTCATGATTTCTGAGCCTGGACCATTCCCCACCCTGGGCCATTCTTCCAACACTAGACAAAGTGTAACCTGGAGAGAATGAGTCTGCCCTAAAGAATGTATGTCCCTAATTGTTGAACATGGACCATTCCCCACCTTGGGCCATTCCTCTAGCACTAAACAAAGTGCAACCTAGAGAGAACGAATTCGCCCTAAGGAATGATTGTCCGGACCATTTCCCATGTTAACCACAAGAGGAAATGTATGTCCTGCACCAACCTCCAAAATGGACCACTCCCCATGTTAACCATAATGGGAAGTCATTTTCCGTCGAGGCGGGCCAGTTTTCTTGAGTAACCCTCAAGAAGAGAGACTGACCTAGACCACTCCCCATGTTAACCACAATGGGAAGTCGTTGTCTATGGTACATCAGAAATCTAGACCATTTTCCAAACTGGAAAATGTCTGTCCGTTAGAAATCTCAATCCACTTTCCAAACTGGAAAGAATCTGCTCATCATATCCATCAATCAATAATAAATCAGTTCTCCCTCCCAACCTAGGAGTCATCTCTTCCTTTTTCAATAAGGAAGTCGTCTCCACAAGCTCCATCTTGAGTACGCAAACTCTTTTATCTTGACCAGAAGCTTTATCAAAATGGCTGCTTATCTTCTCATCTATGGAGATATGTATTGGAGAACCACCTTCTCCTTTCTGGACTTCATCATGGATAATGTAATGCTTGATTTCAAATCTACTTCAGTCTAGAACACTGGTCTTCTCTGATAGCTTCATGTAGATCTGATCAATAAAGTATATCATTATTGGAAAACTGGAACATATCCATGTGGCACTTCTTATGTCATCATGAGATCTGATCTTCTGAGTAATCATCTTGATACAATACCTCTGTTATAGAAAATCTTTGCCATGCTTCTGATTTGCACTGGAGGTTCTCCACCAAGTTATCTTCTTCCATCTGCATACAAGGGTCTCTTTCTAGTATGCTTCAAAGTCTTGAGGTTGTTCTTCATACACTCTTTCTTCAATTACTCTGGAGAACAGTCTATGCATTCATCTGATGTAGAAATCCAACCCATGGATATTGCGAATGATATAAAGACTCATGTAGAGGTATGTTTGGTTTATTGGAACAAGTAATAGTCATAGTCTTCTCCCTCCATCTGGGAGAACCTCTAGCTCTGGATCTTGCAATGCTTGCATATATATACATTGTTCTTCATCACAACTTTCAGTTCCTCTACTTGATTGTTTGTAGTGAGTTCATATCAGGCTGGTAATCTTGTGATTCTTAATGACTGGTTGTTCTGGCTTCTCTTTCTTTCTTGGAATCTTCGTGTTCTTCCTATTGTTTTTCTTTAGCTCTTGGGTCCATGGAGTTTCTTATAGATTTCAAGCCCTAAATATTCCACTTCTTTCTTTCATTATAGAGTCATGGATGTGGATGGACAACCAGGGATACTTTAAGGCTTCTCTTCCAAGAAGACTTCTTTTGAGGTTGAATTGAACACGTATTGTCTTTCATGGCTGCTACCATGGATATATAATTCATCATCTTCAATGGATCATAGGATTAGCTCCCTCCTAATCATTGCTTCATGTATGAGTGCATATAATCGGCTCCCTCCATCTAACAGAGTCCACGCTTCTGCAATATATAATCAGCTCCCTCCGTCTAACAGAGTCCACGCTTCCATCTTATTGTATTCTAAAAAATGTCATAAGTCTAATCCAGGTGGATATCGGTGGCCACCCACCTTTTCCAACTGGCCCAAAACACATTTTT
Organism: Picea engelmannii; assembly: GCA_009831015.1. NCBI lineage: Eukaryota > Viridiplantae > Streptophyta > Pinopsida > Pinales > Pinaceae > Picea > Picea engelmannii. Next base: position 515,218 of record ML786606.1, on the reverse strand, counting down.
GGCAATTTTGGTAATTTACTATTTTTAGCAGTTTTTAACTTCCGGGGCCATTTTGAGGCCCTAAACGATGTTTTTTGAGAAAACGGGGAGCAACATGGATTATAGATTGATGTTGCTCACCCAAAATTTGTAGTTCTCAGATAGATCTTTCCAATGAGCTATTGAGCACCCCAAACAGAGATTGTATGCAAAAGTTACTCCCCTGGGAAGTTGACGTATCAACTACCCCCATCAGGGCCCACAAACCTTTTGGATTTTCATCTTCCAGGGTTAGGGTTTTGGATTTTACTTATGTTAAAAAGGCCCTTAAAGCCTCATTGTAATGATGATCTTCTCACATATGCGAGTATCCGTCGCATCTCTTCTCAGAGATAAGCTACCACCATTCTAGTGAGTCTTTCACTCAGTATTTTACAGTCTCTGTACATTTATTTCATTAATAGAAATCATGTATTACTGTATATCTGTGACTCTAGTTTTATTTCCGTTATATCTCTGTTATATTTTTGTCTCTCTTGCAATATCTCTAAATATCTATGTGTTATATCTTCGCTCTCATTTCGTGCCGAAAATAATTCGGATCAAAGTCTTTCTCCAATTTACTCTTGTTTGTTGACTTCTTTCTGTCTTTGCTTCTTCTAAGTCTCTTCATAATTGATTCCGATTTCGGCTTATCTTGTAATAGCTTCCACATGATTTGTTTGATGTATCCTTTCATGTGTATTATCTGACTTGTATAATGATATCAATCCTTATCTTGTTGTTCTTCCATAAGTATAGTTCTTCTTGGAACATATCATATTTTAGGAGATAGATATACAAGATATCTACAGAGACTATGCAAATAAGATATGTACAAGAAATGAGAAGAGTATTGTTACCTTCAGAAGAAGAAGTCTCTTTCATCCTACTTAGTGTTCTTTGTAGGTTCCTTTTCTTTGGCAACTGATGCTTCTTGTTTCTCCTTCCTTTTCTTTAACTCGGGACAATGACTCTTGTAGTGACCATACTTTCGACAGTTGAAGCATTGTATTTCTGAAATATCTTTCTCTTGATTTGTCTTCCTCTTTGAACCAAACTTCCTTTTGTTTCTAAAATTCTTGAATATTGTTGTGAAGGCTTGATCATCGTACTTCTTTTGGGGTTTCTCTTTTTCACTAATCCTGGATTCTTCTTGAGCACAACAAGTCAAAAGTTCTTCAGATGTAGGATACTCCTTTCTTGTGTTCATGCTTGTAGCAAATGCATCCCATGTCTTGGGAAGACCATTGAGTATTATGTTTACCAATTCCTTCTCTGAGATGATCTCTTCAATTGATTGTAGTTGATCTCTTAACTAGGATATCCTCACAAAGTATGATGTTATGCTATCATCATCATTCATCTTCATGTCACAAAGCTCATTCTTTAGACTTATTATTTGTCCAATGTTTCTGAATGAGAAGAGGTTTGTTAGGGCATCGTACATCTTCTTCGATGAGTCAAGATGGGAGATGTAGGGTATCAAGTGGTATTTTATAGAATCCACTACGATACTCATGGCATTGATGTCACCATCTTTGAACTTCTCCATAACTGCAACGTTCTGCGGTTCCTTCTCTTTTCCTTCTTCAAACTCTGGTTCCATGATCTTTCCTTTCACAATATCCAGCACTTTATTCTTGGCAAGGATGAGGTCAATCCTTGTCTTCCATGCTCTTAAGTTAGAAGCTCCATCTAAATTTTTTTCTGACTTCATAGAGTAGGTCATGGCTTCTTTGACTTGGTCAACCCTAGATTTGACCAAAAACTCAAACTTGACGTCTTGGCTTGTTGAGAGTGCCAGGAGATGCGCTAGGCTAGGGGGCACTGATCTATCTGGAAATTAGGTCAATCCCTTCACTTAAGGTGCCTCAACTAGAGGATTAGGGTTTCTACAACTGCACCTACTAGTAACCCTAGCTGCAGTGCTTTGGTGACTGCTCCTGCTAGAAACCCTAGTGGCAGTTCTTCAACGAGCTTAATATCCTCATGGCTATGTTTCCTTCCAACGGTTACACTGAATGAAGGAGGTGTGGGCCCATAACCTATTAGAATATAATGGATGTGCTCATTTTACCATTGACAATATTGCTATTGTCACCCAACCATAGGTTGAAGCCACCCTCTGAGCACTTTAACCTTGACAGAGAATCACTCTGGAAGCAAACCCTAGGCTAGATAGACAAACAAAGGGTAGCGCTCTTTTCCCCAAGGATAGTGCACCAACAAGAGTTGATCAGATAGTTTGAAACCCTAACCAAGAGATAGTCCAAGCCAAACGTGATCTGCTAGCTGCAGCAGCTGCAATGGCAGCTCTCCTCCAAACACAAAATTGGGTACTGCAGTTCACACAAGTGATGCTCTGCAATTTTGAGACTGCCTTGCCAGAATGAAGACTGGCCTCCTGTATTTATACTGATTTTCGCTAACTGCCTAGGTCGACTTCTCATTCTGGGTATCTATCTATTCAGTATATATTATTTCTTATGGCCGACTTCTTCTCTTGGAGGCTAATAACCTAATACAAGTTATCTTGTTGAGTTGACATGTCTTCTAGGGTTATTAGCAAACTCGTTAGGGTTTCTTCTTGCTTTTCGGAATATTCTATTCTCATCGGGTTTACACGTGGAGGTAAATACCTCCTGCAGCTACCATAATATCAACACGGGCCTTGAGAGGATGGAGATTAAGAAAGATTTCCAATGATCGTTGACCCATACTGTTATCTTCCCAAAATCTAATTTATTTTCCATTCCCCAGTATCCAAGTGAGTTTATCCCTAATAATTGACATGGTTTCCTTCGGTAACTTCCAAATTGGTGACCCCTTCTGATTCTCATTAACTTCTTCAATACAACGCTTCATCTTCCCCCCAAGATACTTTTTCCATATTGCCAACTTCCACCACTCTTGTTTTTCTAGTTAAAAGTTTCCATACTAACTTCCCACCAAAAGCCAAATCAAGGAGGGTTGGATATCTAATAGCTATCCCTCCTCTTTCTCCTGGAGACATGATCACATTCCAACTCACTAAATGATATTTTTTGGTCTCCAATTTATCCCTTGCATAAAAAAAAATTGAGATCTTGATTGATTCTCTGCTTGAATCTTATTGGTGCTAAAAGTGTTGAACATTAACAAATAAAAAGTGTTGAGAGGATAAAATTGATTACAATTATTTGGCCTGAAAAGGTTGAGCCAATGAGCCCCCCACTGTTCAAATTTTCCTTTTATTTTTTCCAAAATGTTTTCCCAGGAGTGGGTTGAAGTATTATTGATAAACAATGGCATGCCAAGGTATTTAAATGAACGTCAATGTTCTTGAAAAGGAAATTGCATAATGCGAGAAATTTGTTGGAGTAATTGAGTACTTATATTCCACCCCAAAATTTGGCTCTTTTTCTTGTTGATAATTCCCACAGAGGCATTGATGAAGGCCTCCAAAACCATTCTAAATATGTTTTCTATTATGTAGGAGGCTCCCCCAATAAGAATAGTGTTGTCAACAAATTGTGCATGATTGATACTCTTTGCCCCCCTAATAATTTTGATGCCAGGAAGGTTTCCTTTTAGCCTCTCTTCTTCCATTTTTTTGCTCATTGCTTCGACCATTAGAATTTAAAGCAAGGATGAAAGGGGGAAGCCCTACCTTAGCCTTTTGCTAATGTGGAAAAAAATAGCAAGTCTGCCATTAACAAGAGGGGCTATCAATGGGGTGCAAATGCATGTTGCCACCCACATAATAAACAAAGGAATGAAACCAAATCGATGCATAACATCAAATAAGAATGAGTGCCTCACTCTATCAAATGCATTAGTCATGTTAACTTGTATTATCATACCTTTCTCCTTTTTCATCATGCTGGTATGGATCGCCTCTTGAACCAATATGATGGTATTTGTTATTAGCCTTTTCTGCATAAACTCGCCCTGATTTTTAGAAATTATCTTCAGTAGCACCTACCTTAATTTTTTTTCCATTATCTTGGATAAAATTTTGTATGAAGCATTACAAAACGATATGGGACAGAACCTAGAAAAGGAGGAAGGATCTGCTTCCTTTGGGATCAACGCTAGAAAGGCATAATTTGTATCCCCCCCCCCGCAATCTGAACGATTTATGAACATATCTCAACATTCTAATCAGGTCATATTTTATCAAATCCTAACACTTTTGATAGAAATGAATGTTGAATTCATTAGGACTGGGAGCTTTATCAAGGTCTAAACTCCATACTGCATTGACCAGTTCTTTTTCTTCAATTTTTTCCATTAATTTTATTTTGTCCTGAGGTTACCATCGGAGGTATTGGATTAGTAATTTTGTTGTTGTCTCAAGGTCTTCCCCTCCTGTTCCGAGTAGAGATTTTGAAAAAATTCTCCTGCAGTTGCCTTTATTTCCTCATAACTTTCCGCTTTACTGCCATCCTCCCTTGTAATCTAGCTAACATTATTCATTTATCTTCATGAATTAGCTTGACAATTGAAGAAGGTTGTATTATTTTCCCCATATTTGAGCCAAAGGATTCTTGACTTAAGCCTCCACATTTCTTCTTCATTCCTTAATGCCTTGTGCAAATTTTGGTTGATTTCCTTTTCTTGTTGTTGCAGCTCTTTTGTCACTTGTTATTCTTCTAATTGAGTCTGGACTATCTAGAATTGTGATAAGAGGGCTACTTTCCAAGAGAAGGAGTTTGTTTGAGAATGCTTGACCCAGACCTTAAGAGCCATCTTGATTGATTTTAACTTCTACTCCCATAAGTAAATTGGAGAGCCTATAATCCAAATATGTCAAGATTTTATTATTATTTCCATGACTTTTTCTTCTTTCAACCAAAGAGGATTGAATCTAAATGGAAGGGGAACATAATATAGTTTCTCATCCAATTCTAGTATAATGGGTTTATGATCCAAGCTATATGAGGAATGATCTGTGAATGTATATTGTAATCCTATGACAAAATGTCACTATGCACAAGAAAACGGTCGAGCCTCGCTGCAATATGCCCTGGACCCGTTTCTTTTTTTGACTATGTGTACTTGATTTTGTATGGCCTTATGTCTACGAAGTCTCATTCATTCATTAGGTCCTCAAATCTTTCTCAGTACAGATCTCAAACAATATTTCCTCCTTTTTTCTCTTCGTCATTCAAAATGACGTTGAAGTCTCCTCCTATAATTTTTTTCTTGGTCTCAACTAAATTATGAAGGGATATCAATGAGTTCCAACAAAGTTCCTTGTGTCCATAAACTATTGGCATATACACATTAATCACCATGAATCATTTTCTTGTTTGAATATAGATGAAACAAGAAAAAAACCAATGTTAGGTGCAAAAACTTTTTACCATTTTTACCTTAGTGTTGTTGCAAACAATGCAAATTCCACTTGAAGCTCCATGTGAGCTCATTGTTGTTCCTTCACTATCTTTCCATTGATTCTTGCATAATTGGATTTCATCCATTGCCTCCAGCTTCATCTCCTGGAGCAAGAGGATTGTAGATTTTTCTAATTTGATCAGGTCTCTTAAAGCTTCTTCTTTATACCTGCTTCCCAACCCTCTTTAGATCCAGGAGAGGATTATCAATATTTATTGAATGATTTTGAGGCACCGCTAAGAGATGACGTTGTCATACCTTTGCTCCTAATAGCCCTTGATTTTGATAAGATATTTTTGTCCAAAGTTGCCTACTTTTCTAGGGTTGTGTCCCTAGTCATTGCTTCCTCTTTGATTGTTCTAGCTAACTTTCCTTTGATTTCCTTTGGCATCCTTTCGTCTAAGTCTTCTTCATCTTTGTCTATCTCCTTCTAATATTGCACCTCCCTCCTTGCTTTCATTCCTAATTTTTCATTTTGCTTCTCTCTATTGCTCTCCACTTTCATTTATTTATCTTTATATGGCACTTCCTTTCCCATTGTTGGGTTTTTTTCCAAATCTTCGTCAATGTCTCCCACTCCCTTTGCTTCTATTTTCTTTGAAATCTCTAATGTAAAGGCAATGTTTTTCTTGGTTTTCAGATATATTTTTTCCATTGTCTCTTATGTTGTCTCTAGCTCCTCGAGAAAGAGGATTTCATAACTATTTGGTGTTTCTATCTTATTTTTCTTTGGGGATTTTGATGAGGGATCAAAGGCATTTGATCCCCCTATGCTTGGATTGCTTTTTTCTGTCTGGTTGTCTTTATTTTCTTCTTGTGCCCCTAAATCTAATCTTTTCCCTAATGTTGAAGGGGAATATTGTATATTCGTTTTCACAACTGGCTACTTATTGTTCATCTTTTTTTAACAATTTTCCAATTGATCCTCAGGCTCTTGAGCCAATTTGTTTGTTGCATCCCTTTCTTACAATTTTTAGCAAAGTGCCTATATTCATGTCGAAAGGAAATTGTTCATGATCTAAAGGTTACCCATGCCTCCAATTGTCTAATGTTAATGAAATTTCTTTAGGTGTCCCTTTCTCCAAATACATTTCCACACAGATTTGGGAACATGTGAACATCCCTTCTTTTGGTGTGGTTTTGTCTGTGAATCTTCCAAGTGTGTTCTTGATGCATCTCAGGGTTTCGCCATTCTAGCATCATAGAGGCAGATGCGAGAGGTAGAACCAGATTGGGAAAACTGAAGGGATGTCATTTTTTGGGTTTAAATATTGTGTCCATCCATTCAAGTACATTCCTCTCATTCCCATGAAATATAGTCTGCTTCTGAAGATCAAATCTTGGTCCTCTTTAGTTTGAAAGAGAAACACATAGAACCCTTGTCCATAGAAGAAATAAGTTAGTTGACACTTTAAATGAATTTGTCAGTTCCATTGAATCCCAGTTGACATTTCCCTAGCGGATCACCATAGCCTGATAAATTGCCTAATAAGCTTGTGTTCTACCATTGAAAAAATTATATGGCGAGTGTTCTTGCCAGAAATAGTTATTTCAAGGATTTTCTCCGCCCTCTTAACAAATTTTGAGGGTTGACCCTTCATAAAAGAAGTTGAGGCAGTGACCATAGCACTGAAAGTTGTAGAATCAATGTGAGGGGGCCAATCCACCCCACTCCTTGAACCCGAAACCATGAGGCAGCTAGGGTTTGTTGATAGAAGGCACACAAAGCTCTCACACGATTGCACAAAAGATTGTATTTTTACAGGTAAGTTTTTTTATCATTTTAACTCTATCTTCATTGCACTCATCCTGAAGGTAGATAAGCTTGGATATTTTTTATGACTTTAGACCTATCTCCCTTTACAGCTATATTTATAAAATCATTTCTAAAGTTCTTGATGTCACATCGAAGAAAAAATTGTTAAAAATTATCTCACCTAAATAGTTTGAATTTTTATAAGGGAGACAAATCTATGAGGCTATAGGATTTGCTCAAGAAGGTCAACACTGCATTAAAGAAAGTAAGCAATTAGCCATGGTACTGAAAGTGGGCTTCTCTCGGGCATTTTATATGACATGTTGCCTATATCTATGACTGTTATTAATTCATATTGGGTTTAGTCTCTCTGATGTCCATTGGATTATGGGTCATGTCACAACAATTTATTTTGCATGTCTCATCAATGGGGCAAGCTCTCCATTCTTTGTACCCTACAGAGTTTTGTGTTAGGGTTTCCCACTTTCTCCATATTTGTTCTTACTAGTTGTAGAGGGACTCAATAGGGCTATCTTGGAAGCTAAAAGACCAGATAATATCAAACGTGTTAAGATAGGGGGAAGGGAACATCTCACACATGTACTTTTGTAGATGGTGTTTTACTATTCACTAATGGTTTTGTGGATGAAGGTAGGTACATGAAGGATATTTTTCAGTTATATAGTAAGGCCACTAGAATGGAGATAATCTTCATAAATCTACAAAAAGTTTTCATGGAATTGGTGATGTTACCCAACTAAATTTAAATAACATGTTTCCATGTACACTCTTGGAACTTGATAGAAGTATAAAATTCTTGGGATTCATTCTAAAACCCAGTGGTTACTACAATTAGTATTGGTAGTGGCTTTTAGGCAAGATTTTGAGAATAATACATTTTTGGTGTAATAGCCAGCTCTATGGGGGTGAGATTGATTTTGGTAAAGTTTGTACTTGAGGATATACTTCTTTATTATCATTGTTTAACACACATTCCTAAGGAGGCATTGGAAAATATTAGAAGGACTTGTTTTAATTTTTTGTGGAAGGGTGAAGCTAAGAAGGGGGGATTTCATATTTCTAAGTGGTTGTCACTTGCTAGACCCAAGGGAGAAGGGGTTGGGGTCTCAAACATATACATTTATTTGGAACAACTCTAGTTTCAAAAATCTTATGGAACCTTATAACTAAAGATAGTTTGTGGAAGAGAATCATAGTTTAGAAGTACATTGCCCCTAGTACTTTACTTAACTGGATCAGAAGTGACATGAAAACTATCGATAATGCATCTAATTAGTGGCAAGCATTAGTACATGTTTTTCTAATCATTGGTAGGCATATTGCATGGAGGATTGGAAATGGAAGGCTGGTTAGAGTGGGGGAAGATGTTATCTAGGGTTGTGGAAATAATATATGTATTTTAGGGGAGTTAATTCAACATCTACATGATGTAGGGATATTTACATTAAATTAGGTAATGGATGAAGGTACAATAGATCACTGGCACCAGGGGTGGAAGACAACTAGCATGTTGAGGTTAGATGGAGACTTTTCTATTCAATGGGGTAATTAAATTGAGAAATTGAGGAAAGGGCACATTAGAATACAGGATTCGGGCAATGAGTTGGGCTAGTCTATGAACAAAATTGGGGGCCATTGTACAACTAAGTTGGGATACACTACACTTAGGTATGATGGAAAACAATAGGCTAAATGGCGGTGGTCAAATATATGGAAGGTGAAGTCTCCTAAGAAAACTATTATTCATATGTGGTTAGCTATGAACTATAGAGTTTTGACCTAGGAAATGCTTTAAAGAAAACAAGGACAAGGTCCTGGTATATGTTGTTTGTTCAAGAATAGTGATGAAAATATCACTCACTTGGTCATCTACTACCCTTTCCCCGATTAAGTATTGAAAGACATATCACAATGGCTAAATATTCCTAATATTTGGCATGGTGCTTCTACATGAGCATGTCTCTTTCAATGGTTTCATATAAATGATCTCAAGTAGTTGAGGGTTATAGCCTTCATTGTACTCTAGGGCACATGGATAGCTTGAAATTCTCTTTTGTTTGAAGATAGGTTGATGCACATGTTCTAGGTTACAACTCATGTTACAACCTTGTTCCAATATTTAAAGAAAAAACATTTATCAGAGGATACCACAATAAGTTGGTGAAGTATACATTAATAAGACTTTCCCTTGGGGATTCTTTGACAGTGCTTGCCAACAAGGAGCATATAACAAGTGTGGTCTGGAAGGTATACTATATTTGGAGGATAGACACTATTTCCAATTCCAAGCAAATTTGTGTAGTGGTTCCAACAATTTGGCCAAACTTATGGCCATCTTATCACTCTTAATGGTGTCTTTATGAAAAATTTGTTCATAGACTCTAAGTATATAGAGAATTTCTTATGGTAATTAGATGGTTGAAGCATGAACAAATAATACACAACATAAATCTGCTACCTCTGGTAACTCAATTACAAGACAACACAACACAGTTTGATCATATTACTTACAACCATATTTTTAGGGAGTTAAACTATAACACCCCATTTTGACTTCGACAACTAAACTGCATTATGACCTATTTTTTATTTCTTTGCTTATTATCTATTGAACTCTATTAGAATGATAGAACTATATTTTTTGGACATGTGGACATACCCATATGTAGACATTATGTATAGTTTATTATTAATGTTATTAATGATGGTTGTTGTGTGATTTACTTATAGCATGCAAATTTAAATGAAAGATTGTGGTACGTGGATACTGGTCTAAATTACATGTTTAAATGAATCAATAGATACCATGCACAAGGTAAATAAATTAGCTTGTTTATTTTGTTCTTTGGTGAGTAACATGGAAATCACATATAGATAGTTATATGGTTGTGCATGATCTTGTGTTTCGTAAACTAACCTACAGGTTAGATGGGCTAAGTGATAGCCATATAATTGTGATACTAGAGTGACACAGATATTGTGGACATCAAAAGATAAATGGTATGTTTTTTTTTTAACAGAGATCGGGAAAACAGATATATTAAAAAGTTGTGTGGAAATGCAGAGAGTATACATCATAAGTCCAGAGGATCAATAAAACAAAATTTGGTTTCCCCCGTGTTCTCCAGGCAGGAGTTAGGGATGTGCCATAGGAGAGATTTTTTTTATTTTCTCTTGGCTACATTTGCTTTAACAGAGTAAATTCTACAAAAAGAGCCTAACACATAAACAAAAAAGCATTTCATTTACTCAGGAAAGATTGTGCGCATCATGGCCATCGGGTTCATCATCTTCTGGCTACTGCTGAGAGACATTTAAGTCCAAGGTCTAAATCCTGGGCCCCAGAGAAGAAGCTTCATCAGAGATGGATGGAGGAGAAGCTGAAGGGGAAGTTGGTCCAATACTGAATTGTAGTTCTACAAGTTGTTGCCTGAGGGCTTCACATTCATTATGCATCCTTTGTTTGTCGTTTCATTATTGAATGGTGATTTCTGTGATAGACAAAAACTGTGTTGATAAATCTCTGAGTTGAATTTGTAGAGTTTGGATTGTGTTAACCAGTTCATCGTGGTCCTCAACTATGATTGCTCATCGTCCTCTCTGATTTCACCTCATATTCCTGGATTTGCAAACCTGCTTTGGGAGAAGAAGGAAGAAATTGATGCCTTTGGAGGAGGAGAAGGTGTCTTCCTGAACAAGCATGGAAATTCACATGATGACCGCTTGGAGCACGAGAGTGGTTGTAAAATATGAATTATCCATCCCCCGTGTGAAGTACAGGAGGCGATTTGATATAATGGCGAGAGGATGCACACACGAGTTAAGACAAACTGATCTACTAACTAAAATGTGGTCATTAATGCCCAGAGAGGAAGCAGAGTACCAAGGTGGAATCGGAACAAACGAGCATAGAGGGATCCATGTCCAGATACATAGCAAGAAGTTGAAGGACACAGGGGGCAGGCTGATGAAGGGAATTCCACACTCGAGGGAAGTTAAGAAGGAGGGGAGGATGGCATTAGTTGAGGTGAAGGGTGAGGTGTCGAGGTGACACAAAGTGGAGGCACGTGATGGGAGGATCGAAGGACAGGTGTTGAGTTGGAGAAGAGAGGTATCCCCACACCACAAGGAAGGTATGGGGACCAAACTCGAAGTCAAATTCATCATCATGGGATAGGGCTGAGGGAGAGGCAATTATTAACATACAATGAACCCGACTCCTTAGCTATGGCTAGGTTTGCTTGCTCATCAACATCATTATTATGTATAAAGACATGGAAGTAGATTAGATTATGGAATGACTGAGAGGCTAAGTAGATACGATGGGAGATGGATTTGAGAAAGATATTGGTTGGTTGAGTTCCTCTCTGAGCATGGTTGATGGTTAGATTCGAATCTCCAATGACTAAGAGTGAATGGATGTTCATTTCTTTGGTAAGAAGGATGCCTTGTAACAAAGCGTAAGCTTCCACTTGGTTATTTGAATTTATTCCCAAACTCCAATGAAAAGAGAGGACTTTCTTTCCTCGTGGGAAAAGTATGACCCCTCATGCTCCTGCCACCCTAGGGTTACCTTTAGAAGCGCCATCAAAGTAGAGAAAGTGTCTCAATTTCTTGTTGCGCCAATGGAAGATCCCGAGCTCAGAAAGAAGATGCCAGGAAGATCTAAGTGAAAAGGGAGGGATAGAAGGGATAAGGGAAAAAGAGGGGAAGAACGAGTTTAACCATGAGGTTTCACCATCAAAAAGGGAGGGGGGATTGAGAGGTTTGGACTTAGAGAGGAAGAACTCTGCAAGTAGGGCTAGGGATTTCTTGGCTACAAGTTCAGGGGGAGGGCGAAGGATGGAGAATATAGCTCGATTGAGGGAAAGCCATATTTTCCAACAGATATACTTAGGGAGGGCTTTGAAAAGAGAATTGAAAAAGGGATTTTTAAGGATAGAGCCTCTATAGGAAGCTTGCCAACAATTGAACAGATTTTTAGGATGAGAAGGCCATCGAATTTTGTGATGTAGATTCTGGAGGGTCTCCTTCCAAACTACTTTTGCATAGGGGCATTGAAAGAAGAGGTGTTGAGAGATTTCCAGGGCACTGCAATACAGTTTGCATCTAAAAGGGTCATTTAAATTTCTTTTGAGAAGATTTTCCTTAGTGAAGAGCTTGTCATGAGAAACAAACCAGTTGAAGAAGTTTATCTTAGGAGGATTGTCAGTATTCCAGATCTTCTCTTGAGGAGGTAGACCTGCCTAAGCTAAAAGGAAGTTATAACCATGCTTGACAAAATAATCTCCCTTGCCCTAGCCTCTTCTATCTTTAAAGAGAATGTGAATGGGAGTGCAACCATAGAAAAGGAGTTTTAAAAGTTGGGCCTCTTTCTAGAAATTTACTGGGATATTCTTGAGTTACCAACCAATCCATTGCCCTAATTCATTGTTCCAATCAAATATGTCAAAAATAGATTTAATATGTTCCAAGTGAGAAGAGGCCGAAGTTGAATATGTTTCCAAATTGGTGGGTTCCCCATAATTCTATCTGAACCGATCAGAATCCTTTTCCCATTTCCTGGTATCCGGATGAGTCAAATTTGAATAAGAGGGATGGAGGTTAAGATAAGTTTCCAAATGGGAGATCCTCTCCTAGTGCAGTGTTGAGGATCTAAGCACTTGAGTTTGTCCCCTACTAAGTATTTTTTCGGTAGAACTATTTTCCACCATTCTGAATTGTTGATTCTTCAATAAGCTAGGTTAAGCATGTAGTTCATTCCAATTTTTTAATTTGTCTTAACCATAAACAATAATGTTGCAGCAACCAAGATCACAAGAAGAAACACCATGCACAAGAACACAAGAAGTATCCTAGGAAACCCTTCTGAACAAGGGAAGAAAACCCAACCAAATCCTTTTCTATATTCTTCAAGAGAAAGACCTTCACCACCAATAAGACTTATCACACAAGAGGGTGCTCAAACCCTAGAAGACTAGCGCCCAAGAGAGGTATGCACTTTTCCCAAGAAGATGTACTTGCTGAAATTTCCAAACTCATGTGTAAGATATGATTCTTCAATGGGGAATTTACCTTTACTTATACTAGACTGAACCTGTCAACAGAAGTGTCTATTGGCACAACATGGCCGACCTCACTAGCTCACACTATAATTAATAAATTAACTAGATTAATTATCTTTTACATTTATTATTAATCACATTAAGATGGGGTCAACCTGTACCCTTTACATTACAATTAGGGTTACAGGCAGGTCTGACTCTTGAACAATATAGCAAGGGATCTTATACACCCACTAGTGCTCATCCACTAGGGGCACATCCATAGGGATGTCCATATCACTGGCTCACTGCATTACACAAAAGAACCACTTCGTCACTAGTGCTTAGCCACTAGGATCACGTTCACCTGCGCTCGTCCACAGGCACGTCCACTCCACACATCTTCTTTCCCACTTCACTATACGGGAGAGTCATCTGGATTTTCTCACAAACTCTTCTACTCAGAGGAGGTTGTTGGCCCTTGACCAAGTTTTGAGGTTTTTTGGTCATGCTTGACCTAGTTTTGGGACATCAACAGGCTATCGAAGTCGGAGCGCAAGACGAAGCGGAGATCGTGGGATCTCGGCCCATTTTTAGGAATTTTTAGGTTTTGGGCTTATATAATGGGTATGGGGATGTCGGCCCATGGGTTTACCCATGTTTAGGCTTGATTTTGTAATGTATAAATAGAAAGCTAGACGATGTAGGAAATAGTTTGATCTATGTGATCGAAGAGTTGTAAGTTGTGCTAAGTGCAAGTAATAGTTGTAATTGGTTTGTGTATACTGTGTGAGGATTGTAGAGCTAAGTGAAAGTGACCGTAAGAAACTGTATGTAGGCTTTGTGCTATAACCTATCTTGGGAAGGAGAATCTAACGAAGAGTGCACGGATCTCTTGTCCTCTACGAAGTTGATCTTGAGGCTCCATGCATGTAAGAATATTGAAAGAAGCTAATAAAGAAGACGAAGAGTTGGTGGACGTAGCCCCAGGGTGGGGGTGAACCACGTATATCATGTGTTGTGAATGCGTTGTGCTTTATGGTTGCTCTCTTTTTTATATGATTAAATGCTTAGTGCATTGTTAGATGATGAATGAATCTAATATGGTAGCTTAGTGATGAATAATGTGAGTGAATGCTAGGTCTGATCTATGTTAGTATGCTTAGTGCTTGACTCTATTGAATCCATGGGAATGTTGCACAAATTTACTATTAGGGTTTAACTGCGTCGTAAACTAAACCGGGTATTGATGAACTATAACTTCTAAGTGTTTTGATAAGGTGTTACAGTCATAGATCTGTGTCTCGGCTAAGGTTGTAGACACTGGAGTCCTGCAACCACCCTTGCCTCTACCTTGGGTGAGACTTCATCTGCTTCGCAGGTGTTGTTGAAAGGGTCGGTAGTTAGGGTTCATTTGGTGTGTTGTTGTAGCGTTGAACCTCAGGTATGCCCCTGTGCCAACAAATGGTTCCATTGTCGGGAGCTGAAACTGTGATTGTTGGGAATTGAGGAAAAGAAAGGAAGCTATGTGCGTAGATCTGTTGCTTGACTTGCGAAGCTCTGTGCTAAGGAGGGAGGCAGATCTGAAGAAATGAGGTAAGATCTGAACAATTTTGTGCTCTGATAGAGGTAAGAATAGTGAAAAGTTTTAGATCTAGAAGCTTTGTGCTCTGTTGAAAGTAACATAAGTGGAAATTTTTGTTTCAAGAATATGGATCTAGGTATGTTTGATAAAGTTTGTCCTAGCCTGAAAACTAGGGCGCAGCTAGAAGAAAAAGGATTTGATATGAGTTGATCTGATAAGAATAGTGAAAGATATGTTATTCCTATGCATAGAAAGAATGTTTGGACTAATAAATGGATGCAAGATCCAAGAAATAATTTTTTGCAGGTTAGCTACCATGATCCTAGTGCACAGTACAGGAAAGGATGGGGATCATTTAAGAGAAAGAGAGGACTAACTCTTTGTTACAATTGCAGAAGACCGGGACATCTTGCTAAGGAATGCCCTGGTAGAAGACCCAGTTGTCTTTGTTGTAAAGGTATGGATCATGAAGTTTTAGATTGCCCTAGAATGATAGCTAAGCTTGAAAAAATGAATATGAGACAAGAAGACCATGAGAAAGGTCAAGACACTAATACCATGGTAGAACCCTAGAAAGAGTCAGAAATTGTATTGCTACAAATGAAAGAAACCATGAATGACCACCGAAATATAAACTTATCCGAGATCTTCAAAGGAAAAGAGTGCATAGAAGCAAGAGTAGGAGAATTCAACATTGACTATGTTTTGGATGAAGAAACACAGGTGAATATTATGACAGAAAGGACTTGGGAAACTTTAGGAAAGCCTGCTATGATTCCTTCATTGGGGGGAATAGGATTATTTAGAGGAAAGTTGATAACCCTATGTGGAAGACTTACCCAGATATCTATGAGGGCCCATGGAACTTCGACAGAGGAATAATTTGAAGTTGTTAAATTTATTGAGAGCAACGCCCCATTTGCTATATTACTAGGAAAACCTTGGATTGGAAGGGATTGGGCCAGAAGGAAAGAAGAAGAAGTCTTAGAGCAGAAAAAACAAGAATTAAAAGATTTCATGACTAAGAGGTTCGCACACTTGATTGAAGAACAGGAGAACAGATCGAAGCTATTTAGAACAAGAAAATTGGATGTTGAAGTTGAAAGAACACAAGAAGACTCACAAAAGACTGAAGCACCTACCCCTGATAGAGAAGAAACATTGCCCTTGAATCCTGGGAAAGAATCTCAACAGCGCGAAGTTACAATGCCAAGAGGAGATAAGAATCAGAATGGAAAGAGGAATATTGAGACAAAGCTCACTGGAAAGCAGGCTAGAAAACTAAGAAAGAAGAGATCAAATATTGAAAAGTTACAAAAGGTTCCAAAGGGAACTTCGCAGAAGGAAAATTTGCAACACTGGAACTTCGTCGGGATATCAGAACAGTGTCACATGGAACTTCTCCATGGTGAAGCAATATAGCCATTGGGAACAGTATAACCGTTAGACCGATACCCCGAATCGGTAGAATGACATTTATGGTCAGAAAGCCCGCCATCAGACCATTGGGACCGCGTCGTAATGGACCGAAGAAGGCTTCTTGCCCGTTGGAGAGATTTGTTGCCTAGTTATCTACTTATTTCATCGAACCTTGCACCAAGAACACTTTTTCCAACCGTGATTATCTGAGCCCACAGATTAGTTGATTCCTCACAGTGATCATCATGCTATCACCATCCATCTCGTTGCATTGAGTAGTTATTCTTCAAACCTAAGATATTCAACCATGAGCGTGTATGTCCGAAGAACTTAGCGCAGTCGAAGAGTCTATGAAGGAGGTACTCATCGACCTCATGACTGAAAGAGTAATTTCTATGTCTGTGGGTGTATAAGCATAATCGATAAGAGGAGTACAAGCCTCTTCGTCAACTGCTCGTGGATCCGGACCATCCTAACCAATAGCGGAAAAGAGAACCAAGCACAGAGATGACCTAGCAAATGTGAAGCTAATCCCAACCATATTACTCGTCTACATCCTGCCTCTAGACGGCGCAGTGAGTCGTGATAGTGTGCCAAGAGATTTTGAGTACACCATGGTTACTACGTACCTCTCGAAGGGAATACACGTAGTTTGAGCACGGCAAGACAAGATCACAACGTTAAAGTTCAGCAACATCAACCTAGGAGACCACAAGAACCATAGTATGCTTGCTCTGCATATAAGTATTTGACCAGGACGAAGGAGAAGAACTCGAAAATAATCCCCCAATCGTGGACAATGAACCTCACACAGTCCACCCTGTTGAATGTAATGAAAATCCCACACTTTGGAAGGCACTAGGAAGTTAACGCCTCTGTCAAGGTCCTACTTTCATGTTACTGTTAGCGATCAAAAATGACTTGAAAATTATTTCCAAATCACATGATAAGAGGAGCATTAGGTAGAAGATTTATTTTTAGGTTTGAAAGTCATGAAGTCTTTGAGAATGGCTTATAATCATATCAATTCAATAAAATGAGGATTTCACCTCATAAAATATACCAAAAGTAAATTATAGCTTTTGGTGGCTAAATGGTAAGTTTACAGTGTTGTGAGCTGCTAAAAGTCAGGGCTTTCAACAGCTAAATCAGATTTTCAAAGGCAAATGAGCTGCCGAAAGTGCAGAAGAGTCTGTTTTTACTGTGTTGAGTTATCATTTTCAAATGATGATTCTAAGCGACTGAAGAATCATTTTGAGAAACGGGTGGAGGATTTTTTTACTAATACCTCAAACAACAATAACCTCTCTCAATTTTCCTACAGGTGTCACATATTGGGAGAATTGAATTCATCTATAAGCCCTAATTTTCGGATCTCAGAATTTCCCTGTTTGACACATGTTTTTGAAGTGAAGATATCGGGAAAATGAAAACGAATCTCCAATAAATGAGAGAGGTTTTTCCTCAAAACAAACCAATATTAAAAAACCTCTCTCAGTTTTCCAAAATATGTTTTTATTCAAGAGATATAGGTGAATCTTTGAGAGGAATATTTCCAGAATTTTCAGCAGCTTATTAGGGTTCACAAAGGTACTGTTAGTTGTTGAATCCCTAGACTTTCGGCAGCTCATCCTACTCTATTTCAGGCACGTAAGATGATGAAAGCGTAGGGACTGGAAGATCGAGCTTCTTTTTGCATAGATCTCCATTTTTTCATTCCAAATGGCACAAAGGGGATTTATATTCCAAGATAATAATTAAAGGCATCCAAATCACCTTTGTGTTCTAGTTTTTGAGGCATCATGGAGAAGAAAAAAACCAAGTATGCTGCCTATTTTTGGCTAAAACTGTATTTTTGACCAAGTGGCATTTTGACTTGATACATCATCTTATGAAGACCTGTTGGAGCTGTCGAAGTTTGCAGAACGTGACTTGATAAGGGTTTACCCTCATTTTAGGATTAGATCCTATATATCATATTATTTGATTTTTCTCTATTAAAGGGATGTAAGATCCAATTTTATAGGATCCTAAACTAATTTATAAAGGCTATAAAACCTGTTATTCTGTAGATGATAGGGGGGGGGATAGTCTGAGGACTGTGGTTCTATTCTTGAAGACCATGTAACTTTATTTCATCCTTTGGAAAGATCAATGAAGATATCTTGACATCGAGTTTCATTCACTTTGCTTGTTCAGTTTTCATCTCCTTTTCATTTCAAGGTTTATATATATTCAATCACAGAAGGTTGTCATCCCATCTCTTCATTGGTATATTAAGCTTAATACATTGCTTCTGATGTTTATCTTAATGCCATCTGTGCATTCATAAACTAAAGCTGCAAGTATTTACTTGTTATGTCTGGCCATATACTATATGCAAACTCATGTATGTTTATGTTAGTATGATGAGCACTTACCTATCATTATTGACCATTCACATATGTTGTTGTATAAGTATTTATGTTAGCATAATGAGTCTTCTCCATGTTTCCACATATTGATTTAAACCTCTGAGCAACATAGTTGAAAGCCTTGGTCTTTCAAGTGATTTATATGTTTCTAAATGGATGTGAGTTTATGATGTCATCCGATTTGATCATTTTCTCCTCTACATTATTGATATATTTAAGTTACCAGGCTTACTCCTGTCTACAATCAGGGAGTGATTTCTTGGAGTGATAAAAAAATGGCGTTGTTGTCGGGGAACGGAAGTGAAGTGAGTTTCCCTGGGAGAACGACATAGATTTGTTTCTTGATGCAAAACAAGAGACAAACATAAGATTCGACTGTAATCATTTGCCTGGTGACTCCACATTAAAGACTCCACTGGGGAGGATCCGGTTGATAGGAAGATGAAGTGGCTGAATTATAAACCCAGCTATCAGTTCATTAGTCTTCTACATGAGCTTTTGCTATTCTTTATCAGCTCCTTCATGCTTTTCCCTTCACATGTCAAGAGAATCATCTTTTGTTTTGTATATTCGAATCATCATCATCCTTCTTTTATATATCCATTTTTAGAAGAGGAAATCTTTCAACCTCCTTATGTTGTTGATGTTGATCCTATTTCTTTACCTCAGCCTGTTCATAAAGATGAGCTTTGCATTCAAATCTCTCTTGAAACTGATCAGCCATATAACCTCAAGGAGGTCAAAACTGATTCAAAACCTTCTCAGATTTCAGTGACCATTGAGCCTTCCAATCAGCTTGTTACACCTCATGAGCATCCCACTGCTTTCTTATCTAAAATCAGGATGAAGATGTTCAAGCCTTTAAGACTGCCATGTCACCTTAACCCTTATCCTCTAGAATGCCTTGAATATCTTCCCCGATTTTCTGGAGAGAATAAACTTTCAACTGAAAGGCACTTGGAATCCTTTGAAAATTTTGTTGATCGATTTGAGATTGTTCATGAGGATGTTTTATAAGTCTTTGTTCAGAGATGCTTCTATTTGGTTTAAGGTTCTAAGAGTTGATTCCATTGGTTCTTGGATCAAGCTATCAAATGTTTTTTTGAAGTATTGGGGTGAGAACAAATCTCTTGATTTGTATATCGCTAATTTCTATGCTTTGAAGGAGAGGAGGATGAAGCTTTACCTCCCTTCAATCGAAGGTTCTACAACATTTATCATGATATGCCTTTGCAGATCCGGCCTACAGAGACTGCTGCCATGATACATTATGTTATGGGTCTGCATTCAGAGCTTTCCCTCCTCATGTTAGAAATGAAGTATTCATCCCTAAGGTGCTTGTTTGAAGATGCTCAAGGAGTGGAGGAGAATATATGTGCTTCCAGGAGGACCTGTGATCGAAATTGTTTTGAAAATCTGCATGCACATGAGCAAACAGAATGTCAGTATACTTCAGATTTAGAGCAGGATGGTAATGACCATGAGGCAGATTTAGAACAACAACAAGCATGTGAGCTCATTTCAGATTTAGGTCAGAATTATTCAATATTTGTTAAGTACTCCAGAGACAAGTATGAGTCTTAAGTTCAAGATCAGTTTGTAAACCAGAATGAATCTATGGTAACTGATGATTGCATAGGTAATTACATTTTTCTAGCTGACCACTATAGATATGATTTAAACTTTGTTTTGTCATTATCTAACGAGAATCATTCTAAAGAAATGATTGTTACTACCGATGATCAAGATCTGATTACAAAAGAATTAGAAAGTCCTCAGTTTTCTAGCAGAAAAATAGTCATGGCTGAGAAAGAGGCTGCCATAGATACACAGTTGTTTCCCGAATATCAGTAGGTTTTTGGCGTTAGTTTCAAAGACATGGTGGCAGTCTTCATAGAATGCTATATTTCAGAAAATTTGAAAGCTTCAATTTTTTTAAAATTATCAGTTTTCCCAAGTGAGTTTGGTTTTGTAAATAACTTCTTATCATTCTTGTTACACTTCAAACGTCAGCTATTAATCAGTGTGAATGATGAGATTATTTCAGTTTTAAAATTGCTTGGATGGCTGCTATGGAAATCAACGTTCACTTAACTAATTGTATAACTGGTTAGAGTAGAGTAGGGTAGGAAATAAGCTCGCTGCCCGAGCATTTATTTTCTCCATTTTGCAGCAGATGTATCAGTTATTTCGTGTGAATAAAGCCAGTCTTGAAGATTTACAGAGATCATCTATACAAGTCATGAAAGATTTTCAGAAAGAGGTGAATGGCTGACTCCATGCCCAATGAAATACTGACTCCATGCCCAATGGAATACTAGGCATTAAGTTCAGTTTTTATTTTCCACGAAAGGTGTTAGATCTATGGTTCTTGGAAACCTCACAGGGAGGTATCCATCCCAGTTGGAGCTAGATGTTAGCAATAAAAAATGACTTGAAAATTATTTCCAAATCACATGATAAGAGGAGCATTAGGTAGAAGATTTATTTTTAGGTTTGAAAGTCATGAAATCTTTGAGAAAGGCTTATAATCATATCAATTCAATAAAATGAGGATTTCACCTCATAAAATAGACCAAAAGTAAATTTTAGCTTTCGGTGGCTAAATGGTAATTTTACAGTGTTGTGAGCTACCGAAAGTCAGGGCTTTCGGCAGCTAAATCAGATTTTCAAGGGCAAATGAGCCACCGAAAGTGCAAAAGAGTTTGTTTTTACTATGTTGAGTCATCATTTTCAAATGATGATTCTGAGCGGCTGGAGAATCATTTTAAGAAACGGGTGGAGGCTTTTGTTACTAACACCTCAAAGAACAATAACCTCTCTCAATTTTCCTACAGGTGTCATAGATTGTGAGAATCAAATTCATCTCTAAGACCTAATTTTCAGATCTCAGAATTTCCCTGTTTGACACATGTTTTTGAAATGAAGATATCGAGAAAATGAAAACAAATATCCAATAACTAAGAGAGGTTTTTCCTCACAACAACCCAATATTAAAAAACCTCTCTCGGTTTTCCAAAATGTGTTTTGATTTGAGAGATATAGGTGAATCTTTGATAGGAATATTTCTAGAATTTTCGGCAGCTTATCAAGGTTCACAAAGGTACTATTAGTTGTCGAATCCCTAGACTTTCGGCAGCTTATCCTACTCTGTTTCAGGCACGTAAGCTGACGAAAGCGTAGGGATTGGCATATCGAGCTTCTTTTTGCATAGATCTCCATTTTTTGGTTCCAAATGGCACAAAGGGGGTTTCTATTCCAAGATAATAATTAAAGGCATCCAAATCACCTTTGTGTTCCAGTTTTTGAGGCATCAGGGAAGAGAACAAAACCAAGTATGCTGCCTATTTTTGGCTAAAACTGTATTTTTGACCAAGTGGAATTTCGACTTGATACATCATCTTATGAAGACTTGTTGGAGCTGTCGAAGTTTGCAGAAGATGACTTGATAAGGGTTTACCCTCATTTTAGGATTAGATCCTATATATCATATTATTTGATGTTGCTCTATTAAAGGGATGTAAGATCCAATTTTATAGGATCCTGAACTAATTTATAAAGGCTATAAAGCCTGTGATTATGTAGATGATAGGGGGGGGACAGTCTGAGGACTGTGGTTCTATTCTTGAAGACCATGTAACTTTATTTCATCCTTTGGAAAGATCAATGAAGATATCTTGACATCGAGTTTCATTCACTTTGCTTGTTCAATTTTCATCTCCTTTTCATTTCCAGGTTTATATATATTCAATGATAGAAGGTTGTCATCTCATCTCTTCGTTGGTATATGAAGCTTAATACATTGCTTCTGATGTTTATCTTAATGCCATCAGTGCATTCATAAACTAAAGCTGCAAGTATTTACTTGTTATGTCTGGCCATATACTATATGCAAACTCATGTATGTTTATGTTAGTATGATAAGCGCTTACCTATCATTATTAACCATTCACATATGTTGTTGTATAAGTATTTATGTTAGCATAATGAGTCTTCTCCATGTTTCCACATATTGATTTAAACCTCTGATCAGCATAGTTCAAAGCCTTGGTCTTTCAAGTGATTCATATGTTTCTAAATGGATGTGAGTTTGTGATGTCATCTGATTTGATCCTTTTCTCCTCTACATTATTGATATATTTAAGTTACCAAGCTTACTCCCGTCTACAATAAGGGAGTGATTTCTTGGAGTGATAACAGTTACCATTGCGGCTACTTATGGCTAGACTGTCATATCATAGTTGATCCGACGTTGATCCATAGGATCATCGAATTAAGTATGCAAGGACCTGACCCGCAGGACTTCTATCCAGGGAAAGCCATAGATCGCACGTTAGCACAGAAGATCAAGGATACATATGGTGATGTTGAGAAGGGGACGTGAGGCTACAAGGTAGCTTCCATCCATAATGGTGCAGTGCGCCTAGCATGCCAATTTATCGCAGGAAAGCTAGTAAGGAAGAACAAGCCCACTCAAGTCACAAGCTTTATCGTTGACCTCGCAGAGAAATGCATGGAAGGCATACAGATGAACTAGGCGAAGTACCTAGTTAATCAGTTGGAATTAGACTGCCGCGAAGCACAGGATCAGGGCTACGAGTTCCACTTTAGCTAGCTCCTAATCCTCATCATGTTTGTTTCTTAGGAGATGTCGGAAGGTGCGACCTTCCCGGACATTGAGCCATTCAAGCCGCGAAGCACAGGATCAGGGCTATGAGTTCCACTTTAGCTAGCTCCTAATCCTCATCGTGTTTGTTTCTTAGGAGATGTTGGAAGGTGCGACCTTCCCGGACATTGAGCCATTCAAGTCGCTTGTTGTGAAGTTCACCACGCTCTGGTACTTGAGCGATATGGGAAAATAGTGGCAGTCGAACGCAATCTTTCACACATATTATCTCCAGCTAAAGAGGGTTATAGAAGATGAACCTTGCATGATGTCGAACACCCTACAGTGGTTCCGACCCCTCATGAAGTTCTACGCAGTTCGACACTTCATATATATTACTACGCAAGAAGATGAACACAAGGAGGAGCTTTAGTCATACTACAAGCTCACAGAAGAGGACCTCGAGGAGATAACTAAGGATTGGTCAGTAGGCTTCCTTATCCCCGTTGACCTTGCAGAGATGTCTGACCACAAACTTGATAATCTGGAGGCCACTCACAAAGAACATGACACACCTGGAACCACCAAAAGGAAGAAGACCAAAGAAGTCCAAGACTTAAGCAACACCTCAGAAAATACTGCTTCAGTATCACCTGGCCAAGGGGGTGATGACGAAGTAAAAGAGATAAATGGCAAAAAAGATGATTAGAAGCAAGGCGAAGTAACACCGCCTAGATATGAGGCTGATCCCTTGAAGAAGAGGAAGGTTTCACCCATGAAACCCTCTTCCCGAAAGAAATCCAGAGCCACCTTGACCAAGATGTAGACTGTGCTCATTGTTGATGACTTTAACTTCATCATCACAGCTGTAAATGATGTCTCGCAGGAAATCTTGTAGAAACAGGAAGCCAAGAAAGAGGAGATGTACGACAGAATCGAGGTCAAACTCTGAGGGGTACAGTAGGCCCTTCAATCCAGTCGTGCAGTGTCCACTACGCCCTTTCCATCGGGAGAACTAGAGTTGGGAGATGAGCCAACCCAATTTCGTCAGTTAGCTGATGCGACCGAAGCTCACCTTCGTTGTGCACAAGAAGAAACTGAACAAGCGACCCAGACCTTGAAGCAAGTGCAAGAAGTACTCGTAGAACAACGCCAACTTGCAGAGCAGGAGAAGGTTGCTATCCAGACCAAGTTTGAAGAGGAGAAAGCACAGATTCTGCAAGAAAAGGAACAGTTGCTCGCAGAGCAACTCGAAGTGAAAGAAGCAGTCAACAGAGCACTCCACCCTGTGACAGGCTTAGAGATAAAGGTAGAATATCGAGTCGTGCATCAAGTAGGCCAGCTAGCAGAAGTTGTCTAGCAGGTACAACAAAGAATAGCAGACTTAGAGATCTGCACAGTGCCTGACAACCCATAGGATGTTAGGGATCAAAGAGAAGAAACTGCCCAGAGTACAGTTGAAAGGATCAAATCATTAGCCATGGATTGTAAACAACTAAGCGATCAAAGTTCCCAAACGTATGAGCGACTCACTGAGAATATGGAATTAAAGGCACTGGAGTCACAACTCCAGGAGGCAAAGCAGCAAGCAGAAATAATACAAGTGTAGTTGAAGCCCCCGTCAGCTGTCGAAAGGATGAAACGATCCCAAGAGTAGTGCACCGCTCAACAACAGGTCCACACCATTCAGAGAAGATTCATGGAAGTGACTCAGAGGCTCCAACCTCTACAGGATGAGGCTTGCCAACTGTTCTCAAAGATCGAAGGCCAAGGAGAAGAACTGGAGCAAGTAGTCACTACAGCTGAACAACGTTTAGAGGGACCTGTCAATGAAGTTGTTATCCAAGATTTCATTGAATAGGAGGTCATGGAACAACAACAAGTCAAAGAAGCTCGAGCCAAGCTCAAGGATTTTGAAGCAGAGCTACCCAAATCAGAGTGACTCGGGACGAGTCACAGGTGAGTGTTGGGGGCCTGTTGGCCCTTGACCAAGTTTTGAGGTTTCTTGGTCATGCTTGACGTAGTTTTGGGACATCGACAGGCTGTCGAAGTCGGAGCGCAAGACGAAGCAAAGATCGTGGGATCTCGGCCCCTTTTTAGGACTTTTTGGGTTTTGGGCTTATGTAACGGGTATGGGGATGTTGGCCCATGGGTATACCCATGTTTAGGCCTGATTTTGTAATGTATAAATAGAAAGCTAGGTGATGTAGGAAATAGTTCAATCTATGTGATCGAAGAGTTGTAAGTTGTGCTAAGTGCAAGTAATAGTTGTAAGCGCTTCATGCATACTGTGTGAGGCTTGTAGAGCTAAGTGCAAGTGAACGTAAGAGACTGTATGTAGGCTTTGTGTTGTAACCTAGCTTGGGGAAGGAGGATCTAGCGAAGAGTGAGTGGATCTCCTGTCCTCTGAGAAGTTGATCTTGAGGCTCCATGCATGTAAGAAGATTGAAAGAAGCTAATAAAGAAGATGAAGAGTTGGTGGACGTAGCCCTAGGGTGGGGGTGAACCACATATATCTTGTGTTGTGAATGCGTTGTGCTTTATGGTTGCTCTCTTGTTTATATGATTAAATGCTTAGTGCGTTGTTAGATGAGGAATGAATCTAATATGGTAGCTTGGTGCTGAATAATGTGAGTGAATGCTAGGTCTGATCTATGTTAGTATGCTTAGTGCTTGACTCTATTGAATCCATGGGAATGTTGCACAGATTTACTATTAGGGTTTAACTGCGTTGTAAACTAAAATGGGTATTGATCAACTATAACTGTTAAGTGTTATGTTAAGGTGTTACAGTCATAGATCTGTGTCCCAGCTAAGGTTGCAGACACTGGAGTCATGCAACAACCACTGCCTCTACCTCGGGTGAGACTTCATCTGCTTTGCAGGTGTTGCCGAAAGGGTCAATAGTTAGGGTTTTGTTGGTGCATTGTTGTAGCGTTGAACCCTGAGTCTGCCCCTGTGCCAACAGAGGCTAATACATCATCTTTATTTCTGTTCTCATGACGATGCACCCGACACTTTGAGATTTCACACGTTCACCTTGTGCTCAGCCACATGCATGTCTAACTCTGCAGATATCCTTTCTCGTTGTGTTACATAGGAGAATCATCTGGAGTTATTCTCAACTCTATGTAAGGAGGAGGTCATCTCTACATTCCAGCTCTATCTCAGATAGGAACCACACACCCCTCTCAAGGGATTTCTCTCAGGTTTGTAAGTTGGAGAATGTCTAACATAACTGCAATCATCAACATCTCTTAGGTTTGTAAACTGGAGAATGTCTCACATAGCTGCAATCATCAACATGAATTTCAAGTGATTAGCCTCCATAAAAATTTTGAGCCAAGAGTCAGGTTGCAGAGATTTGGATCTTTGATGCTCAATCCTCTGTTAACTTTAAGAGTTTGATAGTGTTCCAATTAACAAAATGGAACTTTTTAGTATCAATATTTCCCCCTTCCCAAAGAAAGTGTCTCAAGTGTTAGGAGATGGATTTTTTAATGCTTTGAGGAGCAAGAAAGGTATGGAATTGAAAGATAGGGAGAGCAAAGAGAACAAATTTTAGAAGAACAACTCGACCTGTCAGATTGAGCCAGAAGGAGCCCCATTGATTAAATTTGATCTTGATTTGATCTAGAATTTGGTTCCAGCTGGAACTAGTAAGGGAAGTGAGGAAAATGGGAATGCCAAGGTATTTGAAAGTTTGTTGTTTTTCAATGAGGGGGAAATGAAAAATGTTGGCGATGGTTTGGGATGCTCTCGGAGAGGGGTTCCAAGTATAGATTTGGGATTTGGCACTGCTGATGAGTCCCCCTGGGGCATGGGTGAAGTTTTCCAGAGAAATTTTAAATATTTTAGCTATGGTGATAGAGGCCCCACCAATTAGGAGGGTATCATCAAGAAATTGCAAGTGGTTTATTCTTTTTTCACCACGCAATATTTTTATACCAGGGATTTCTTTGTTGAGGAGATCTCTTTCAAATTGCCTTCCTAAGGCTTCTGCCATTAAGATGTACATGAGGGGGTATAAAGGGCATCCTATAAGGCGTTCTTTCTGCAAGTGCAACCAAACTTTGTCGCCCACCTGAAACTTATGTGGCACCCGATGTTGATCATGGCGTTGTTTGTACTTGTCATTGGACTTCTGTAGGATATCCTGAACCTGTTGGCGGATGTGTTGGATCCGCTCAATGAACCGGGTGGCCTTGTCAGCTTCAGTTGGAGCAGGAGATGAGTCGGTCAAGGTGACCGCAAGGGGAAATGCAACATCTATGGGACCCAATGGTTGGATTCCCAACCCCACTTGAAAGGGGTTGTGGTCAGTTGAGCTATGCAAGGCTCAGTCGTAGCTATGTTGGACATAGGGAAGGCTCTCATCCCATGTGTGAGGATGCTTTGAATTATACATCCGAAGGATATGTACAATCATTCGATTTACAACCTTGGTTTGGCCATCTGTCTGGGGGTGGAAGGTTGTGGATTTGGTGAGCTTGGTGTCCAGCAGTGACCAGAGGCTCGACCAGAATGTGCTGAGAAATCAACTATCCCGATCTGAGACAATGGTTTGTGGGATTACAAAATGTACCCAGACTCGTTCAAAGAAGAGCTTGGCTTAGTGGCCTCTGTTGTGATGCTCTTCTTGCAGGCAACCAGAATCGCCATCTTAGAAAATCGATCAACAACCACAAAAACACAGTCATTTCTCCGCTTGGTGGATGGGAGGCCCGACATGTAGTCCATTGAGATGGATTCCCATGGCCTGTCAGGAGTAGGAAGAGGGGTGTACAAGCCTTGTTTCTTAGTGGCCAGTTTGGCAATAGCGCAGGCAGTGCAGGACCTGATATACTTGTTGACCTCCTGTCGAATTTTTGGCCAGTAGAGATGTTTATGTAGCATCGCCATTGTCTTTTTGACGCCAAAGTGTCCTGCCACCCAACTGAAGTAGGCTTCCCAGATCAGCTTCGGTCGCTCACTTGATGGAACACAGATATGGCCCAGACGACACAACAACCCATCCTAAAGATGGAAATTATCGACAACTGCGTTTGCACCCAACATTTGGTAGGTGGTGGCAAAGTCGGGGTCTGTCTCATAGAATTGGGGCCATCCAGATGTCTGATGGCCGCAAGAGTCTAGAACTGTGGTGAGTGTCGCGACTAGCGGTCTGCTGAGGCAATCAGTGACGCGATTGGTGCTTCATGTTTTATACTTGATGTTGAGGTGGAATTGCTGCAAGTATGTGGACCACTTTTGATGGCAATCATTATGCAATTTTCCTTATGTCTGCATGAACTACAGTGGCTTATGATCAATGTGGATGATTGTCTCCTTCGAAAGAATGTAATGTCTCCACTAATGGCATGCTTGCACAATGGAGTACATTTATTTTTCGTAAGTAGGGTACTTACAGACAGTATCTGACAGTGTCTCACTATGATAGGCCACGGGGTGGTCGTGCTGAGTGAGAACAACGCCCACAACATAGTTTGAAGCATTTGTCGCAATCTCAAAGGGATGTTGCGGGTCTGGTAGTGAAAGTATTGGGGTTGAGCACAAGCGCTACTTCAAATCATAGAACGCTTGTTGTTGGGACCGACCCCATGCAAATTTCGCCTTACCACCACCCCTATTTATTTGGCTAAGGGCCCATGCAATATGGGAGAACCCCAACACGAACCTGCGATACAAAATGGTAGGGCCCAAGAAGCTCTGAAGCTCAATGAGTGTTGTTGGGGCTGGCCAGTCACGGATGACTTGGATCTTGGCTAGATCCACATGTACGCCATGCTGATCAATGATGTAGCCCATGTAATGGACCCTGTCCACGCCAAAAGAGCATTTTTCCAAGTTGGCATATAGCTTGTGTTGTCGCAGGGTGTGCAGAACCTGCTGAATATGTTGTAAGTGTTCGGCCCAAGTCTTGTTGTAAAATAGAATGTCATCCAGATACACCACTACAAAAGTATTGGTGAATGGTTGCAGGATATCGTCCATCATCCTCATGAAAGTGGTTGGAGCATTTGTCAAACCAAAGGGCATGACCAACCATGCAAAAAGGCCTTCCTTTGACTTGAAGGCGGTCTTCCATACATCTGTTTGTTCTATCGGGACCTGGTGGTAGCCAGACTTCATATCAATCTTACTGAAGTATTTGGCCCCCGTGAGTTGATCAAGGAGGTCGTCGATTCGGGGAATCATGTACTAGTTTATGACTGTGATTTTATTCAAAGCCCGATAATCAATATAGAGTCGCAGATTCCATCTTTCTTTTGTACCAGCACGATTGGGCTCCCGCAAGGTGATGAGCTGGGGCGGATGTGCCCCTTATGGAGCAGTTCTTGGATCTGTCGCTTGATCTCCTCATTCTCTAACAAAGAGCGACGATAAACTGGCCCATTAGGCAGTAGTGCGCCAGGGGTCAGATCGATGGGGTGCTTGACCTAGTAGTGTAGAGGTACCCCTATAGGTGAGGAGAAGATATATGAGTATTCTTCCACAACCTTATCTACTTGCTTCTATTGTGTGGAGAGGTCAACCACATAAACCCTGGATGTGGCTGTGATATTTCTCTTATTCTGAGAGTGAATCACGAAGAAGACAAACTTCCTCGTCTGAGAGATGACCTTCCTGCATTGCTTAGCAGAGATCAAGGAAATAGCACTAGGTGGGACTGCCTCGGGTATCATGTACAATTTCCTGTTCAGAGCAATAATAACACTACGAGGCCTAGACTCATATACAACATGACATTTCCATAAATAAGGTTGGCCCAAAAGAACATCACAAACTTCGAGAGGAGCAACATCATGCAATACCTCATCTTTGAAGGGCTCGATGCCATATGACAGTCGGCACTGTTGGTTGACGCGGAGATCGCTTCCTTGGCGGAGCCATCCAATGGTGTAGGGTTGTGGGTGCAATGTTGTTGGCAGGGATAGCCGCTTGATGACCTCTACTGAGATGAGGTTCTTCTAGCTACCACTATCAATGATGAAATGAAACGGGGTGCCTTTTACACACATCTGTCAATGGAAGAGGCGCTCTCCTTCTTCTAGCTCGTCTGGTTCACCAGGCTGGAGCTTGGTGGTAGCAACGGTGGCACTAGGTTCCACGTCAATGATTCATTTTCCCCTTTTTGCTTCTGGCTCAGAGTCAGAATCCACATCTGATTCAGAGGCTTTTACTTCAACCACCAATGACTGCTTTGAGTGACAGTCAGTAGTGTTATGCCAATGGCTCTTATGGAAGTCGCGCCACTTCCTGGTATCTTTCTTTGTCTTTTCGGTGTCCTTCTTTGCTTGCAGCTTGGACTCGTTGTCCTGATACTATCCATCTTTGCTCTATCCTTTGTTCGATGGGTTGGGGCCGCCCTTTCCTGGCTTTTGTTGTGAGGGGTTCCCAAGCCCAATTTGTCACATCTTTTGTTTGAGCTTCTGCTCGATTTTGACGGCATATCGGTAGGCCGCGCCCAAGGATGAGATGTCCAAAAATTCCATTTCGGTCTGGATGTATCTATGCAGAGCACCGTGATACTTGAGCACCAGATGCCACTTTGAATCTTTGATACCCAACTTGGTGCACAAGGTATGGAAGATATTTGTGAAATATGGCATTGCTTGGTCTCTTTCTTGCCGCAGTGTGGTCCATTTGGTATATAGGTCGTCATAACTTCCGACAGGGTAGTATTGTTCCTTAATAGCGTCCCCGAAGGATTCACAGGTGGTCATGACTAAAAATAATGAGGTTTCCTCTGTTTCCTTTTGCTCACAAAAAGTTTCCCACCAATCTTTGACATGGGGAACGACTTTGAGGAGCGCAAAAGTAATATTTTCTCTATTCGAAAAGTTATGGACAGAAAAATACCCTTCTAATAGATTCAACCATTTGTATACAACATATGTGTCTATCTGACCTTCAAATATAGGAATATCAAAGTTTATGTGTACCTTGAAGGGGGCAGCGCCTCCGTTCGAAGAAGATGTGTCGCATGTTGGTAGTCGCCGAAGGATTCGCATGAAACTATCCATCATCTCGTTCCTCTATTGCGTGAGGGCTTCCTCAATCAACAGTTTGAAAAGATCTCTTGTCCTGTCATATTTATTTTCTCCTACCATGGGAGGTCGCTTGGGCGTGTGAGAGCTTCTGCCCTCAAGAGAAACAAGCTCGAGACCCAACTCTTTGTACTCCAACCTCGTTGGGGACATGCATTAAGACGACAAGGAGCAGATCGCTTTGATACCACTGATCTAGATTTTATGAGTAGAATGAAATGAATACAGATTATTAACAGGTGCTTAACACAAAATAACAGAGATACAGTGTAATCGGTTTTCTATTCAATAACGAAATAAGCTGAAACTGTAAAATGTAGCGGAAACAAGCTTGCTAGAATGGTGGTGGCTTATCTCTGGATGACAGCGCGCATTCACAAGAAGAGGGTTATAATGAGGCTTTGAAGGCCTTTTTACAATAAGCAAGAATGTCAAAAACCCTAGACATCCAAAAACCTAATCCTAGGATATGAAGCACCAAAAGTCATGTAGGCCTCGTTTGGGTAAGTTAGTACATCAACTTCTCGGAGTCGTAACTTTTGCATACGATCTCCATTTTAGGCGTGTGATAGCCCGTTGGAAAGGTATCATCGAGGAGATTCATTTTGGGGGATCAATCATGCCTTAAGTTGTTATGGAGGAGCTTGATCCCGAAAAACCTTCATTTAGGCCCTCAAAATGGCCCCGGAAGTTAAAACTGCTAAAAATAGTAAATTGCCAAAATTGTCAGAAAACTATTTTGAGCCAGTTGGAAAAGGTGGGTTACCGATATCCATATGGATCATGATGTTCCTTAACAAGGAGAGAATGGGTGATTGCTTCTTTTTCCATTTTGCTTCTGGTTTCTACCATCGCCCTAATTTTCTTATTTTTGTTATCCAAATATTTTTCTTTTTTGGATTTATCCCATTATTTAAGGAAGTTCTTAGTTCTTTTGAGTTTTTGTTCCCAAATGAAATTTGGAGAGCTCTTTATCCAACAATTCCAAGCATAGGAGACAATATCAAAGAAGGCAGGATCATAGATCCACAGAGAATTGAATCTAAAAGGGATGGGGTCGAAGTTTTCAAAGGGGGAGTGACATAGGGAAATGTGACAATGATCAGAGCCAGACTAAGGGAGGATACGGGAGGTGGGGGACAGGGAATCATCAAGGAAATAGTGGTTGAGAAGGAAGCGATCCAGGCGGGCAATAATATGGCCGGTCCCACATGTCTATTTGACCATGTAAATCGTCCATGAGATTGAAAGAGGAAATAAGGTCATCAAAGTATTCTCTTTAGGGGTCCCTGACTAGAGAGCCACATTTTTTTTTTCTTCTGGGTGAAGAGTGGTGTTGAAATCACCCTCAAAGATGAGATCTTTGTGTTCAAAGTGATCACATAAATCTTGAAGAGAGTTCCGACAATCTATTTTTTCATGGTAGATGGAAGGGATGTACACATTCAAAATATAAAAGGTCTTAACAATGCGCTGGTGAAGCAGAGTTGTTTGTATCCAATGGATCATGGAATACCATCTTTGTAGGTTGAAAATTATTGGATTCCAACGAGTACATATGCCTCACGAGGCTCCTCTTGAACTTACTGCTACTCCTTTGCATGCACGCCAGATGTAATTTATTTCTTGAAGGATGTCAACGTCCTTCAATGTTGTCTACTGGAGCAAAAGGACTTGCGGGTTTTCTGCCTTAATTAAGTTATGTATCAATGATAGCTTGTGATGGATCCCTAGTCCCCTGCAATTCAGGAGATGGATTTTATCATTTCGACGACATGGGGTTTCTCCCTTTGTGGGGGTTGGGTTCACTTTGATTTCTTGTATGTCTTGTTTCTTTCTTGGTATGCAGGTCTAAAGTTGTCTGCTTTCCCAGTTCGATCTCTTTTCTGGTTGTTGCTTCACGTTTTTACAGGTTGGATTTTTGGCCTACTTTCATGATGAGAGAGGTGTGGGAGTCTGATTTCGAACCCTCCTCCGAGCTTTCTTCTATTCTCCTTATTTGGGATGGGAAGGGAGGATCGAAGGAGAGGGGGGGGAGAGGAGGGGCTTGCGGAAGGAATAGAAGGAGGGATGGACTGGGGAAGCGAAGGAGGGGGCTATTCAAGGATTATTTTGTGAATTTCAGATGGATGGGGGGGATCCAGGCCTTGAGATAGGTCAGAAGCAGAGGAAGAGGGGGAAGATGAAGGGGCTTTGGGGTTTGCTCCCTATCGAGGGTGATTTTTCCTTTTGGGTTGATGTCATTGCTCCGTCTCTTCAAGAGGAACTTCAAGAGGGGATTTTGGACAGTTTTTTTCGAAATGCCCATATTCATGACACACTTTGCATTTGAAGGGTAGCTGTTCATAGTTAACTTGTTGTAGATAAGTCTAGTTGTCTAGAGTGAGGTTTAAAGCTTCAGGCAGTACTTTTTCAAGGTCGACTTCCACACAAATCCGTGCACAAGCTTGGAGATCGTCTTTTGGTTCAACTTTATCTATAAATTTTCCTAGGGTGTTGCCTATGTTGCGAATCGTTTCTTCATTCCAGCAATGAAGGGGAAGGAAAGGAAGGCGAACCCCAACATGAACGACATTGGGAATGTCATTTTCTGGGATGAAATCTGGGGTCCAACTGTTTAGGTACATACCTCTTGAGCCCATGAAATATGGGTCGCTTCTGAAGATGAGGTCTTGGTCTGATTTTTCTTCGAATAAAAAAGCGAGAAAAACCACTTCCACAAAGAAAATGAGAGAGGTTACCTTTCAAATGGGGCTTCCAGTTCTTGTTGATCTAGACCGCCATTTCTCTCGGCGACAGCCAGATTCCGGTGAACTGGTCAATGAGAGCGTGATCTGCAAATTTTAGGGCGAGGGCTCTGGAGCTTCCTTGGATATGGACTGAGGGAATTTTATCGAGATTCTTGATGAACTTCATAGGGGCATGCTTTGTCTGCTTGGGAAGGGAAGCGATTAGGGATGTGAAGGTAGCTACATCCGGGGAGAGGGGGAGGAGGCGGTTGGGGGGGTGGGGGGTGGGGGTGGGGGGGCGAGGCCCCTCCAAGGGAGGAGGGAATTCGAGAAACATGGGGAGAAGCATGCAGGGATCACTAAATAAACATGGTATGGGAATCTACGTAGACTAAGATGTAAAATAGAAATGGTATGTTATGATTCATTAATTTGTTATTTACATATTGGATCAATACATTGCTATGACATGTGAGAAAGTGTAGGTTTTACAAGAATCACAATTTCCCAAACTGATCATTCAATGACGTAGCTCTAACAAACACAACAACAACTCACTATGGTGTTGATAAAGTGTTGACCCTAGTTATATCAGGAGGGGTGGAGTTATTTCCTATCGTTTATCCTCTAAAACCTAGTGTCATGGGAGGGTTGTGTTAAGCCACACTCCCCTAGACATGTGTTGGTGACTGTTAGTTGGCTACTAGGGAAGCTTGGTCGATATAGTTGACACTTCCACTTATGAGTTCTATATGGAGTTAGGTCAATGTAGTTCATGCTCCAACATATTTCAATAGAGGAAATGATAGGAAGTGGAAGATGGA
Organism: Picea engelmannii; assembly: GCA_009831015.1. NCBI lineage: Eukaryota > Viridiplantae > Streptophyta > Pinopsida > Pinales > Pinaceae > Picea > Picea engelmannii. The sequence continues at coordinate 480,369 of ML786606.1, read as the reverse complement.
AGTAGGTTAGGGAGGAAGGGTGATTCAGAGTAGTTATGAATGTTGTTAATACTTAGAACTGCAAACTTAGTTCTTTACTTAGTTCCTTTTTATGATTTAAATGCTTGCTTAATTCATTTATGATGATCTTGGTGTAATGTTTAGTTCATATTTGATTAAGACCATTAGATGTCGTGTTTAAAGGATTATTATCTTGCATACTTGGATAACAAATAACTATTTGTTCGAGGTAATGATTGTATCTTTGGTACGCACACAAGCTATGTATGCACTGACTACATAAACATACCTTACATGCATGCACTAGTATCAATTTGTATATATTAGCTATTAAAATATTAGTATTAATGGTCGATACATGATCAGTATAGCAAAAGGTAAAATTATATGATTATGATTTAACCTTCATTTGAATTTCTTACCTTTCATTTTGGAAGTTAGTTATATTTAACTAAAAAGGGAAATATGATTTCATTTATTAGTCCCTGCCAGGGACTAATAGCAATGAGTTTGCCTTTGACTCTATATTAGTTTTCTTTTGACTTTTATATTGATAGACAAAGTATAATGTTTAACATTAGAAATATATATATATATATTTTTTAATATTATATAAAAAATTGTTTTCTGAAATTTTAATGGTCAATATATTGAAAGTGTTATTGTAGGCTTCACTTCGTTCAATGTTTTGAATTAATTATACAATTAATGTGATTTGACTATTATGGCAGAAAGACAATCTTCCATCCTTCTATTTATTTGGCAAATGTAAAATTTAAAGTACTTTAGGCCACCAACTAAGCTATCTTTCCAGTACCGTTCATTCGTTCTTTCTCCCTCGACTAACTGCAGTCTAATCAAAGGTACTTTCTCCTATCTAGCAATTAAATTTTTGGCAGCGGGTAGTTATTGATGGTCGGCATACATAGACACATACAACTTTTTATGCAAGGATCCATATAAGAACATGAACCAAATTTCGAACTTGTTAAAATTATATATATAATTAAATCGTTTATAACTTAGTTTATATAAGAACAATATAAACTATGTTATAAGTGCTATTGGTTTGTATAAATTAAATGGATTATACATATCCACAATGTTATTCTACATTATCCAGAATGCTATTTTACATGGAAGTTTTAAATATAGAAGTGAAATTGATAAATCAATTGGTTGTATTTTTATTGATATACATCCTGAGTGGGCCTAATGGTTAAGAACATGTGTTTCCTCTTAAGAGGTCACAGGTTCAAATCCATAGGGGGGTAGGGTATGTATACCTTCGTAGACTTTACCAGTCAAATCGCTGGGCGGAGGGGGGTCCCTTGTCCCACAAACAAGGGGGTCTCATACACCAATTTGGTGTGTTGGCTTGGTCGTGACCTTAAAAATAGATTATTATTATTATTATTATTATTAAGAATTTAAGGAATTTGATTTAATTTATATCATTTATTAAGAATTTAAGAAATTTGATTTAATTTATACCATTTAGATTTTTTATTTATTTTTATTATTATTATTAAAAACAAATTATGATATTTGTGTGAGAGGAATTAGAATAGGAAATGAATATGTACATAATTTATATATATATATATAACCTTGGACTAACAATATGTTAATATAATTATTTGTATTTGTAAGATGCAATTATTTGAAGAAATGATTATTTTTATTTATTTATTTTGAAAATGAACAAGAAATAAAAAAAAATTGTAATAACATATGCTATTTCACTTTTATTTGATAATGATTTAAGTTATTGACTTAGTAATTGTTCTTTATATATATATATATATATATATATATATAATTTGTTGGTGTAAGCTTAATTTGGAAGGATTTGTGTTCTAATTATATTATGGATATATAAATAAACTATATATAATTTGTTGGTGTAAGCTTAATTTGAAAGGATTTGTGTTCTAATTATATTATGGATATATAAATAAACCAATTTCAATTTGTATTTTGTGTTTTTATAACTTGCAATGTAAATTGACATAATTTAATTGTTATCAAAACATTTAACATCATATTATGTAATTGTAAATAAATAACATTATTGAATCTCTTGGTGGAATCATAATTTTGATATGATAAAATGATGAGAAATGGTGAGTCTTTAAGACAAGTTGTCAATGGCTAAATCTAAATTCAATTAATGTCATTTGAGAATTAAAATTACAGAAAATATTTATGTGTGCAACCTTAAGCAAAATGGGAAAAGATAATTGCACAACCTTGTGCAATTAACAAACCTCCTTAGCAGACATTAAAAATTTACTAAGCTTTACTTCACATTAAACAATTTACCTTCTTGCATATTTTTACAAAGCTTTATCCTAAATGTTTTTAGTCTAAACACTTTATATTGCTTCCCACATATGCTAACCTTCTCATTGAACATTTCACTTGTTTGCTTCTAGCATATGCTAACCTTCCCATTAAACATTTCACTTACTTAGTAAGCTTTACTTTACATTGAATACTTTGCATTTTTGTTTGTTTTTAACAAAGTCTTATGCTAAATGTTTTTGAGTGAGCAATACTAAATGTTTTTACTTGTTTTTTCTTTGTTCTTGTCATTGTCCTATTGCATAAACATTAATGTTTTTCTTCATTATTATATGCATTATTTAATTATTATCTTTTGACAAAAACTATTCATTACTTGTGCATTTAGTTATATTAAGTTTCATTTTTCAATATATATTTCCCAACTAATTCGGCAGGGACTGCGTTGCCATGCAACCCTTGTTAGGACTTAGAATTGTGTATCCTAACCAAAATATGATTTCATTTATTAAGACTTAGAATTGTGTATCCTAACCAAAATATGATTTAATTTAATCGATTTGATATCATGTCATGTTTATTAATGTGGGTAGGTGGGGAGAATATTTTACTTTATTTTAGTTTGATTTTCCTAGAACTACTTGGGGAAGGCTAAGAAGGCAATGGGTAAAAGGGGACATAAAGTAATATGTAATACATATTACATGTAATATGTAATATAACATATGTTATGTATTATATACAATACATATGTTATGTACGATGGGTAAAAGGGGACATAAAGTAATATGTAATACATATTACATTTAATATGTAATATAACATATGTTATGTATTATATACAATACATATGTTATGTACGATGGGTAAAAGGGGACATAAAGTAATATGTAATACATATTACATGTAATATGTAATATAACATACGTTAGGTATTGTATACAATACACATGTTATGTTATGTTATAATATATGTATTGTATATAATGCATATGTATTGTATACAATACATATGTTATAATATAACATATGTATTATATATGGAGAAGGAAATGGATTGGGATGCTTTTGGGAGAGGAAGAGGAGAGATTGAAAAAAGGAAATAATTAATAAAGATAATAGAGTTTGAATAGGGTTTTAAAGAGCTTGGAGATATTTCTAGTGGATTATAGAAAGTGGCTGGTACAAGATGTTGTTGTGGTTGTTATATATACAAACTCAAAGGGCAAGTAAACCCAAGTTTCCTATAGCTATTAGTTGGATAATCTACTAGTTGGTTGGGAGGTATAATCCTAGTTTGGGAAATACTTGACCAAACCAATAAGATCCTAAGAAGTTGGAGTGTTTGATGACCATTACAAGGTTGGATTGTTAGGACAATATTGTAAGTATTTTACTAATTCTTAATTATTTATATTAATTAAGTTGTTTCAATTTAATTGTTGAATTTATCCTTCAATTGAATGAGTTGTAGATGAATTTTTTTTATTAAATTATGTTTTTAGGAAGGTGATAAAAAATTTTGCACAATATTATATATATATATATCTAAATTAACTAAACAACATTTAATTTATAAGTTAGTTGTTAAGTTAATAACACCTCAATGTTATGTTTAGAAGGGGTGTTACATAAATGCTAATGATAATGTTTTCTGTCCAAAGCAACTTTGGAACATGATACAAACTTCCTTTCGATATTTGGACCATGATACAAACTTCCTTTGGATAGAAGATCACCTTAATGGGGCCTCAACAAAGACCGAGACTGGGTAAAACATTTGAATATATTTTAGACAATGTTATGTGGGATTTATACTAATACGTGAGGTATAGTTAGAGTCTTTCTTTCATATGATTGTAATACGTTGAGATTATATAGAGACAGGTACATGGTGACCATGGATGAAGATTATTTAATTTTGAGATATTTAGATGTTTGTGATTAATCAATCACAAATACTTTTCAGTGTAATTTTGATGATGAACTTAGTGTTATGGCACCTAATGAATGTTCTTTGTATTTTTTTTTTTAATAAAAGTGTGACTTTTCCTTAGAACAAAATAAAATAAAATTAGTTTATTTTATTATTAGTTGTGGATATATTTAACAATTTTAAATTTTATAAAAAATAATTATTAATAATAAAAAATAATTTATATTAATAAATTTATTTATTTTTTATATTTTTTCCAAGAAAATAATGATAATTTTATTGAGTTAACAAAATTAGATGAGTAGGTGTCAGAGGTATTTCAATAGTAAATGTTTGACAACACAGGTATTCCAACAGAGGACGAACACCTTCAGTGACCACTCACATAACCAGATCAAAGATCAACACACCGATGTTTTCACGTGGTAAAACCCCTACGGGAAACATCCACGGCCCCAGCCAACGCGGCCACTTGGAGCAGTTTATTAATGCAAAGAAAAAGATTACAGAGAGATTTTACAAGAGAGTTTCTCACACTCAATCATCGGCAAATGACCCTCCATGCTCTTTAAATAGAGATCATGGACCAATCGGGTGTTAAGCCACGGATCAATGGCCGTTAAGATCGAGGAGAGTATGAACCGTCGGATCACTCTATGTCGGGAACATATCGTGACCATCGGATT
>ML786606.1:441669-470322 GCA_009831015.1 Picea engelmannii | reverse complement strand
ATGTCGGGAACATATCGTGACCATCGGATTTCCTAACTACAAATGCATACTAATGCATACTAAAGAAACACACTTTTACCTAACGACATATTAGACCAAGTAGATCTTAACTAACTCCTAAGTGTCTAAATATCCTAACAGTAAAAAATGTTCAAATTGTCCAAAAACGACTATTCAACCACCGTTGGAGAATAAGCAACTATTCAACCACCGTTGGAGAATATGACCATTGAAAGCTACTATAATCACCAGAGAAATGGTTGAGTGAAGACAGCCAGATATATGCAACTCATAAGACATGATAATAAACTGGAAAGGCAATGAGGAAATGTCTATTTATCCTTAGAGATTATACATAGTATAGCCAAAACAAGTCCAAAAAAGGATCATGTTGGAATGATCAAATATCCCGAAAATCACAATGGGTGGTGAAAATATTTGGAAGAGACTTTTGAGGTCCTTTCAAAAAGCTTCCACTTACCTTTGTCCAATGTTAAACCAACCTTGGAGAGTATGTCTGCTTCTTCGTTTTGATTCATGTACACATGGTTGAAAGATGTACGAGTGAAATTTCAAATGGTTCTCCGAATCTCCTTGAAAAAAAAAAAAAAGGTTGAAGAGTATTATGAAGTGTGTTGTCCCGATATTCCATTTATTTTTATTAAAATAATATATTAAATAAAAAGTTTAAAAATAAAAGTTAACATTTTTATTTACCTTTATTTAAATCAATTTATTTTATTAAACACATGTTAAAGATTTTTGATAAAAAACAATTATAAAATATTAGACACATTTCTTTATACCTAAAAAGCTCTATATCTTACCAAACTTTAATTTTGTATCACTTATCTGAACTAAACATTCAACATACTTCAAAAACTCTTTAACACAAAAAAAACACCCTCATATTTATCAAATATAACCAACACACTTATAACACTCTCATAGTTGTGAAGTATGACGAAAATCACAAGATATTGAACTTTTAAATTAACAACAATGTCCATCACAACCTTAATCTAGACAAACCACGCACAATGCCATGTTTATTTGTAAGCCTTGATTCAATTCATATGTTTAATTTCAGCATCATCTTGCCACATATTTCAATAAGTAACATAAGATCCCATTGTTTATAATCTATCTAAGTTTTCATAATTTTAATGGGTAGTAATTTTGTAAGTTTCACATTTATTTTCTACGTATCATTCAAAATAACATATAAGAACAAGTTAAACAACATGGAAGACAAGAGGTTTCCTAAAATTGCTTCAAAATCGAGTCATAACCACCATCGACTCAAGCGAGGATGGCATAAAGATGACCGGTCTTGGCTAAACTATTGGGGAATCATGGAAACACCATTTTGTAGAATAAAGGTACTATTAAAAATATCATCAAATCAAAATTTAAGGAGAAAATGTGGTGTGATAAAGAGTTAGAGGAAAAAAGAAAATTAAGGTATTATAAGGATGTAATCAACCCTAATCTAGAAGATCAAAATTATCTATTTGTTTCGACAAGTGTGAAGAAAAAAATAAGCATTGCTAAGATAAGAACAAATTCTCATGAGCTCCATAATGAAACTGGGCATTAGTCAATTCCTAAAACACCATGGGATGAAAGAGTGTGTCACCTTTGTGACACTAAGAAGGTGGAAGATGAAAAGCACTTTCTCTTAGATTGTCTAGCCTATATCCAGATTAGATCTCATTTTCAAAATATTTGTCACACTACCAACCTTCCTAACCTCTTAACTCAACAAAACTATGGTGATCTTGGAAAGCTTCTCTTATTTTTTTTCAAGCACAGAAACGAAATTCTAAAGAATTGCAAGTAATCACTTACCCTCTTAAGGTCTGATAGACCAATTCGGTCTTAGTGGACGTTAATCATCATCATCATCATTATAAAATAACTCAATAATAATAATATCTGTTTTCATGATTTAATGTGCATGTTATTATCACTATATAAATTTGGAGGAACAATTATTTTGCTAGATTTATCTATAGTAGTTTTAATTGTATCAAAATTAATGAAAAATTTAGTAAAGGTATTAAAGAATAAAATTTAAAAATATAAGTTCATCCAAAAAATTGTTTTAAAATATTAATCAAATTGACTAATCATTAATTGAATTATTTAATCAAGTTGGTAAACATGTTTAATCAACACATTGTATCTGCTTGTACAACAAATAATTCATCTTTAAAGATAGTTAAACATTATACAATGGCATTTTATTATTACTCTGGAAAAACAACATTAAATGATTATAACTAGAGTTAAACATTATATGGCATCTCAAATTTGATTTTAAACTAGAGAAAACATTAATGATGTTAATCATTAACATAAACAATATTTTTCCTCGGATGGGGTGTTAACAGGGAACACGGGGAGTACGAACGGGGGGGGCATATGCCAACAGGGCACGGAGCCATGTGACAGGCTCCTGCCTCCGTATGCCACCCTCCCGCAGCATTAAAGCACTCTAAATGCGATGGGAAGGGCTGCTAATGCTCCCCCTCGACTCTAGCGTTGTGTTATGGTGCACTCTTTCGGCTTTGTTCATTATCGTTGTTGGTGGCTCGTTAGGCTTCTCCCTTCGCAGCCATGTTTATCCTGTGACTGTGTTCTTTGGCCCTCGGCGGTCTCTCCTGTCAAGCAGCCCGGCGAACATAGCCTTCCGCCACTCATGCCTAAGCACAAAAAATGCTTACGAGGGAAGCCACGGCGGGGCTCCCCCTGGAGACCACGTCGACCTTCCACTTCCTCGCGCGCCTCGCCACCCACCGATTCTTCCATCCGCTCGAAGCCCCAGCACAACAGCTCGTCTTCCCTCAACCCGCCGACCATGAATTTCAATTGTCTTGAGCTGGTTCCGCGGATACCCAGCTCGTCCTTGCGCTTCCTCTCCGCTCCTTCGGTGACTGCACCAGTCCGCCTCCCAAGCCCGACTTTCCCTAGAGATATAGGAGCAGACCCACCTCCTCATCCGAGGAAGACTGGACATTCTGCCTCCCCCACTCCCGACTCCACTTTCAACGAGTAGTTGAAAGACAAGGTGGCCATCCTCTATGGCCTTGTCTTCGAACTCTGCCAGGGGGTGGATGACTTGCACTTCAGGCTGCAACTAACCGACGACAAGGTGGCGCTCTTCCTACAACATCTAACCTCCCTGCACGAAGCGGTTCTGTCCACCTCGGAAGGAGCAACCTCCAAGCAGAATTCTGAGGCAGAAGCCAAAAGAGAAAACGACACCGGGAGCGCGAAAGCAGCTGAGGATACTACTATGCAATGGGCAGCTACTTCGAGCGAGGGTATGGCCAAGCAGAATGCCGCAGGCTTGGGACCGACGCACAGTGGGAAGGAGACCATGGGAGCGGAGGACAACGTGAAGAATAATCGGGATGCCGTGGCCACGAAGCAGAACGAAGAACAATGGGGTGACGGCACGGTAGTTTTCGAAGAGGAACCATGTCCTGGGGACCTCTCTGCCACCTGGCTGGGATACGCGTCCGGTGTTTAGTATGATGTTGTGACAGGTTTTTCTTTATGGTTATCTATGTTGTTGCAGACTTTTTACATTTTAGTTTATAATTATGCATTTGCTGACTACATTGAGGACTGGGCTGGTTTCCCCTTTGTTGGGGCAGCCCAGTCATCACAGCTGAACAATATATGTATTTGGAACATCTTTTTGCCTCTAGCAGGTACCTAATATATGAAACTTCTTACTTAAAAAAAAAAAAACATAAACAATATTTTTTTATAAATCAAACAACATCAACATGATATGAAAAGGCATAATACAAATGAACGATAATATCAAAATTAATATATATGTTATATATACATCTCAAGTACGTCAAATATGACATCTCAAATTTAAATGAGTGATACATCTCAAATTTAATTCAAAAACAAATAAATCATCAACATACACATAATATGATTTATAAGTAAAACAACATCAATATCAATATGATATGAAGAGGCATAATATATATGAACCATAATATCTAAATCAATATATATGTCAAATATACATTACAACATTCAAATATATACATGTCAACAATTTCTATAAGTTAGGTTCACCACCAGAGCCAGAGGCATTAGTACCTATGATGCCAAAGTTAGAGGCATTAGTGGCTCCACCATATGATAGTGTAGAATGTAGCATCTAATATATCTCTCCACCATTAACCGATATGACCATAACATCTATAGCATAAATAATGAGTGCAATGGGTGTAGTAGTTGGTCGATTAGCTATAGAGGAGGAAATGATGGTTGGTTGGTCGTTGGAGGATAAGAAGGTATTGATTGGTTGTTGTTGGAAGAGGAGGAGGAGGAGAAGGTGGAGGAAATGGTGGTTGATCTACTTGTGTAAGAGATAACAAAGAAGGAGGAGGAGGTGGAGGAGATGGTGGCTAGTATGCTCGTGCAAAAGATTACGGAGATCAATGACCACCGTCCTTACTAGATGAATCCATAGTAGAATAATCTAAATAAGAAGATCGATGGTGATGGTGAGCCCTCAACCTCTTGAATAGGTCAATCACATCAAAAACATGATGCATTGATAGCGTCATATTGTGTGGAAGGGTCACCCATATTGGTTCATGTATGATCGCACTAATTTGTATAGGAACCACTCCATGGCGATCCATCAATGCACGTATTTGATCCGTCAATGGCTAATTTTTTTTTTCTCTGGCTTGTGTCACAGGCTGGGTCTTTGTGTCTAAATGGCTTATTAGCTTCATCCATATCCTCATTTTGTTGGGGAGGTGCCATGTCCTCATTTTGTTAGGGAGGCACCTCCTCAACATACATGTCAACATCTACAAAATAGTAAACAACAATAATTGGACAATTTAAACAAAATGTTACATGTGCATTAAATAAGACAAAAAATACGCAACTAGGTTAATTAAAACATAATGATAATATTACCTATAGCATATGGTGGCTTGGCATGAGGAAATAGGATGTTCAAACATCATTTCCAGTCCATCGCTGCATATGGTCACTAAACAACATCGAAGGTGTGATAATCCTCATTGGGTATCAACTCTATTACATTCGAATTGACCAGCCTACACAACCACTCCAATTGGCCCCTCTTGGGCAACATCTGTCCCCACATGCACATACACACATTAGTCATTGGCCTAGGAGGGAGGTGGTCAAACATTGATTGAGTGACCGGAAACCTCTAAAAAAAATGCAAACAACTCTAAAGCAAAGGGGAAGACCATCCTTCCACCAAATGTCACAACATGACAATAATCCAAAGAAAAACAAAACTATCACAAAAAATGCTAAACCACTTAATCAATCTAGGCCTTTGAACTAAAGTATCTACATAGTGCTTCAAAGGGCAACTAATGCAATGCCCACTAGAGTTATTTGATAGTGTCGAGACCATGAGCAACAAGCACCTAACCAACAACAACTTGGAATTCTATAGAGTCGGTGATGTCTGCACTAACATATTTACACATGTATGCGATCCAACCCTCTTCCGCAATGCCAAGTGGGAGACTGAAGTATTAGGGAAAATCCTCCCCTCTCTTAAACAACCCAATAATGAAATAAATATTGGGTTGGTGCCATTGATCAGGATAGACTTTGAATGCTTGTATCGCATGATCCCAAGAATGGATCAACTGCATCAATAAATGTGTGTTCCCCTTGAAGGATGTAGCCTCCTCATAAAACTCGAGGAAGCCAACATTCCTCGAAAGGACACGAGTTTATGCTATAATGGGGTGAGGGTACATATCCCTCTCCCTCTTGCAAGCCTCCTACTCCCATATAAAGTTGTATGGGTTGTCCTATTGCTACTGTTGTCACTGATTCACATACACATTTCATTAGGCACACACATATGTATAACATAGACAATCTATAACAATTTACAATTTTTATTTATTAAAAATTCAAAAAAAAAATCGCAAAAAATTGTGAAAAACAATGCTCTTTGAAACAAAGACACATCATCCACAATGTGTAGTAACTTCAAGTGCACCATAAGTAGTCCTCCCTATGCATCGAGAAAGTGGACAAGGTTTTGTTATTATCTATAATCGGTGAACCACTTGTATAGGGGCATTGACACCTCTACGATGTACCGTGTATGCTTATACACACAACCAACAACACATCTGTACCTTTTGAGACACGCCAATAACTTTGATTTTTTAATTTTTTTATTTTATACCTAAGAATAACAATGCATTCGGTGCGCTTGGTATGTAAGGAGGCACCATTAGCAACGACTTTGTACATTTTCTATAACATCGATAAGCCCAAGATATTTGTGTAGCTAGAGTGCACTCAACAATGCATTTATAATATCTAGAAGCATCGAGAATGGTGCCATTGTAAATTATACAGAGCACTAACATAGCATGTGATTTAGATTTATTATTTGTGTTATGTGGTGCATTTATAATGTACAAGAGCATTGATAATGGTGTTATTGAACAATTAAGTACGCACCATAAAGCACATGAAAATGTTTTTATTTAAACAAAACCTGACGATGCACATGATATGTAGGAAGGCATAGCTACTAGTGCATCGATACTTCCCATAGCAATGGCAAGTGCTATATATTTTTATATAGAAAAGCACTCAATGATGTGTTTATAATATCAAGAGGCATTGGCGATGGTGCCATCTAGTATTATAAAGAGCACTAACAAGTCTAGGATATTTTTCTATAAATAGCTCTCAATGGTGCATTTATTATATCGAGAAGCACATAGTACGATGCCACCTAATATTGTAAAGAGCATCAAACGTTTGCATGATTTTTAAAGTTTTTATTGACTTACAGGTGCACTCAAAGTAAAATAATTACACGCTAACGGTGCGTCTTGTAAATTTACATGATGCACCACATAATCTGGCGCAAGTTGAATGACTTGAATGCATTGATTGGATTTTTTTTTACAATGAAGAAAAAGCAATTTTATGCCAAATTCTACATTTTAACTCGCTAAAAATTAAACAAGGAGGCAAGATTGCCACATAGATAAAAAAAAATCAAAACATGGTACCATTTTGCAAAATTCAATAATGAACCAAATCTACTAGTGAAGTGAAGGACTCGAGGAGCCCGACAACTCAATATCACTGACAATGTGGTGGTTATACAAGGATGGTGAGCACCAGTGGTTGTATGGTTGGAAGCACTAAAGGAAAGGTAAAAATGAAATAACAATTTGGCATTTTTTCTTTTTTACCCTACATCGTTGCACTTGATATTTAGATGCATGATGCATTTATGTGTTCCTAGCGCACCATTATTTAAAAAAACATTGTGGATCAATGTGTTTTGTTAGGCACACCAGAGTGTGTTTGGGTTATTAAGCGCACTGTTTAGTTTGTTTTTTTAATAACAAACCTATATTTTATAACAAAATATCCAAGCCTAGTTTGACACCTTTTACATATATATACAATAGTGTGCTTATTGTGTGATGATGAACAAGTGTATGTGATATCATGAAAAATTGAAACCTTCTTTGGTGCACCTATATAAAGAGCACAAAGGAGTGCCTTCCATGGGTGCACACAAATACATATTTTTTTTAAACAAAGCCAATATTACATAGCAAAATGTCTAAACTCATTCGATGCATTTTAGATAGTAACACATTGGTGCACTTACAAGTTTATGATGCACTACTTAGAGTTTGTTATAAGTGCATTAGTGTGCTATATATATTGGTGCATCTATGCGATTTATACAATTGAAGCACATTGATTAGAAAACCTTCGCTATAAACAAACAAGGAAGAAAATTTTCTGGGAGGTTTTGCAAAAACCTTCGCTATAAGGAGGCTTCCTTGTAGTGATTTCCCCATTATCAAGAAGTAGGACACCTTTTGACAATTGAAGGCATGAGCCTAGGTTCAACTCAACTCCACAGCTCTACCAATTTACAATAGCCCACTCCCAAGAGTGTGTTGATCTAGGAGGGGTGAACCCACCACTTTGAATGCAAGTGGACTGTGCCCCATTATGAAGAGGTGGACACTATCTCACACTTAGAAGCATGAGGCTAGGTCTAACTTAATATCCACAACTTACTAGTTTACAATAACCACCTTGCAAGAGAGCGCCACCCATGGAGGGGCGAATCCACCACATATTTTAAAAAGGAGTAACTTAATAAGTGGACAAACCCACCTCCTTTCTAGTTGAAATTCTCTCCCAAATCTCGCAATAATTTGATTGAAAGTCATAGTTATGCTTGATTGTTGGGAAATTTAATCACAAAACTTTGCCCCCCACGAATCTTGATCATTGAAATTTTGAAAAAATGAGCAAATTAGGGCAACTCTTTGCCTCATCGAAAAAAATGGACTCACTAGAAAGGTTGAGTTTGTTCCCTTATTAACTCACTCCTTTTAAAAATTGAATTTGAGTACAACTATAACAATGCCCCACTTTCACTAAATTGAGCCTCAACCCAGTGTCAAGACATCCCAAATGGGGACACCTTCCCTTTCAATGAAGACACAATAAACCAATGTTTCTTTGAGGATTTGAACCCAAGTGGAAAGAGTACAAAACTTACCTTCCAACCATTTGAACTATTACCCCTCAACTTATACTCCTCTTATCTCTTGTTAGTCCCTTTTGTAGGCATAGAGGGACTATAACGATCGATAAATCGTTGACTTGGTATTAGATTGTGCATTGACCAGAAATATTTCCATATTGTCTATTGTTGGAACAAGGGAAGTGAAAACATCAATTTTTATATAATAAAAAGTATCATTTTTGTCAAGATCTGATTGGACAACGGATTGGAGGTCTTATTGCCACCTTCGTTATTCCCAATGTGAAATATGTTGCCATATCCAAAGTATTTGGTCTTTTTGAATCATATATTTTATTATGCATTAGTCGAAGGTGGATTAATGCTAGCAGTAGTTCGAATGTTTCCCTTAGCATTTTGTGTTGGGTAGAATACATTCTCCACCAAATTACTATGTGTGATTTTTGCTTTATTATTACGTGCTTTGAGAGAACAGGCCTACCACGCTGCATATTTTCTTAAATGCTTGCATAGGCCTACGCTGATCCGTCAGGATTTTTCGAATGACTTATGGTTGAGTTTTATTTGCATGCATTAGTTAACCATTGGGAAACTTAACGAAGGGACGAGAAAAGAAAATGAATTATACAGCCATTAACATATTTGCATATCTGAAAAATAATGAGAAACAACAAACCATAATACACAGGTTGATAACGGAGTTCGGCACAACTTTGCCTACGTCTCCGGGCCTTTTCTCTGTGGGGGAGGCTTCTTTATTTCTTTTCGAAAGCTTAATGGTACATCATTACAATGTTGAATGGCTTCCAGACTGATCTGGTCATGTTCGCCCAGATCTCTAGAATCTTGCACAAAAGACGGCACGCGAAATGGATGTCCGGAGCTCTCAGAAATCGTCCGACAGCATCTCCTCCTCAACGGTCTCCCTGCCTCAAATTGGCTTTGACTTGGCTTTGCCTCAACATCTCTGCTCTGAATTGCTCTCAAAAGATGTCCCCTTGGCCTCAAAATGGCCTTGGTTAAATAGCGGGGAAGTTGGTTATCCATCTCCAACTTCCTCCACGAATTTAGGCTCTAAAAATGCCCAATAACTCCCAAAATAGGCTTAATTACATTAATAAATCAAAAAGTGGTTTAAAAACCCACTTTAAACTATAATGTAGTTACAAATTTGGGCTTATCCCCCTTTGTTGGCACGCGCGCCCCCTTTTGTAAGGTTATATGGGCCATGTGGCCACGCGCTAGCCCAAAGGGCTAAGCGCGGGCCACCCCAAGCGCTCTAGCACCGGTCATATGGCGTGGTCACAAGACCTCGGGCTAACATATCCCGTGGCTTAACCCCATAACCGTTACAACTGTTTAACAAAATGCGCACATACTGTAAGGTGTAGTCACATGTAAACAAAAATGGAACCGCGGGCTCCAGCCGCTTGTAACCAAACCATAACCGCGCATTTAAACAAAGTTTATGTTTAAAATAAACCGCGCCAACTGTTTTACAAAACGCCACGCCCCCGGTTCTAACGTCGCGGTCGTGTGGGTGTGCGCCGAGGGCTGGGGCTAAGCCCCGGCCTTTTTCCTACCGGTCACACATTTCCGTGAATTCAAATACAAAATGCGCCGATCCATTTGCAAGCACCACCACGTGGCTTAATGGTCGGAGGCTCATTGCGAAGACTTTGACGGTGGAGGAGGTCGCGGGTTCGATCCCTGGCGACACCAAAAACTTTTGATATAGGCCATATTGGCAAAAACCGGGGTGCCACGTGGCAGCCCGTGATTGGGCCACGTTGTACCTTTACATCCACTCGATGAATGCCACATGTCAACCACCTATTGGTCCACGTCATCACATGTCGTACGCCTAGTCAGCCTTGCCACGTCAGCGCCACGTCAGAAGCCGTACGGTCCAGTCATCCGTGCCACGTCATCCGCTGACGTCATCCGTGCCACGTGTCACCCTTCCAGTGGTGACACGTGTCACTTCAGGATTGGTCCAACTGCACGCCAAAAATGCCAAATCAGCCTGACACGTGTCACTGTCGGAGGCTGCCACGTGTCCTGTACGGACCTACCACGTGTCATCGTACAGACCTGCCACGTGTCATCGTACGGACCTGACACGTGTCCTGTATGGACCTGCCACGTGTCTTGTACAGACTGACACGTGTCTTGTACGGACCTGCCACGTGTCCTGTACGAACTGACACGTGTCCTGTACGGACAGGTACAGTCAGCATCCAAAATTTTGCCTGTTTGGCTTGGCGGACAGAATGCGATATCTTCTCCATACGGGCTTCGTTTGACAAAGTAAATATACCACCAGAATCAAGAAGACGAGCCGGACACAATGGTGTTGGTTTCGTCGGATTCCGAGCACTTTCATTTTTGAGCATTTTTCAAGCCCTGATAGGCTTCTGAATCCAATTTCAGATCATATGCCCTTCGACAGTCCTGACAGTCTTAACTATTTACCCAACAGCTATGCCAGTATTAAATGTTTATAGTACAGATGTGTTGCGACAAGACTTTGTTCATGATCGACATCGCTGCTAGAGTGGTTGATCCTTGTTCGCTGCTTCATTCCATGATTTTGGTTCTTGTTTGATTCAACTTTGCAAAGTTGAGGTTCTGCACTTGCAGTTCGAGCTCTTCGTGGTTGTTCACTGGTTTGTTGTTCTTCAACTTTGCAAGTTGTTGGACTTGTTGTTGCGGTTTGCAGTTTTTGGGGCCGAGCTCTTGTCATCCTTTGTTGATGGGTAAGTTTCCCTGTTGTTGTTGTTTTTCAATGGTGGGAGTCCCTGCCTTGAAATTTTGTTGCAAACCATCTTTGTATGTGCTCTTGGTTTCTGTTCCTGGAAAGCATGCATCTTCGTATGCAGGTTGTCACGTCCATAGCTTTTCCGAAAATTGCAATGCAGAGGACTTTACGAAAAGTAGTTGGGAGCTATCAGAAGAGGAAACCATCAGGTAGGGTGTAGACGCAGGGTATGCTTTTATTCTGTGGGTCGAAAAACTACGTCTACCTGTTCTCTTTCTGCTGAGTAAAGTTATGGTTTTATTTATTTGTGTTCTTTCTCCTGTTTGGTTCAGTTTTGAGTGTCGATCTGTTTTCTTCTCATCTGTTATGGGGACTAGGGGGAAATTCAAGTTGAGAAGAAGAAGGTTGAAAGATACATACGAGGATTGGTACCCTATTTTTCTTTCCTTTTTTATTTTGCTACTTCTTATTTTTTTCCCCTGCTTTTCTTTGTTTTCATAGAAACTGAAAGTATGTAGCAAATAGCTTGAAAATGACAATTGAAGAGATGAAAGAAGTAATAGATATTGAGTCGTATGAAATAGATACACAGTCCATTATACATGACAACATTGATGTGGTTTTGCATAGCAATGGGATTTTTAAATTGGATGCATTCTCCTATATTGTTGGGAATTGCCTTTTCGATACATTCCAGGTTCTATTGCATTTACGTTATTCGTCGATCGAGCTGCGCAATGGATTGATAGATTATTTCTTGACCTATTTTAAAAATGGCGATGTTGAGGCTTTGCAGTCGTATGAGTACGAGCTGGAATCTGATTTTCTTTGGCAGTTGCATGGAATACATGATGTCGCTACGTATTTTTCAAGGACGCGGATGTCTGCATCTCTAGTTCTGCCTACACATGAGAGGGGACTTTGGGGAGATACATTTTGTATACCGTGACTGTCTAACTGGCTGAATATATCAGTTGGCATATGGTCATTGACAAGAAAAACAAGATATCTATTATTCAACAAAACTGCATCAGACAATCCATATTGCATCTTGTTCCATGATGCCAATGCCCTCAGTGGCCATTATGAACCACTGTTGTACATAAAAATGTCCATATGCAATATAGAAGGTCCTCGTATTTGCTTGTCTGTTATTTGCAAAGACCTTCAATCACAATGGAAACGGATTTTGCATGGCATAGATTGCCATGGTTTGCAGCTGGCAACAAATGTTGTCTCTAGCTGTGGAGATAGTCTGTTCAATGCAATTTGTTGTTTGGTGGCAACGAGGTTCAATGTTCAGTCGCTGCAGCTTTACAATGTACAGTCCTTTTGCAATGTGATTATAGGCGGCAACCAACAGGATTTTAGGTGCTTGCATCAACACCTTTTCCCATTTCTCATAGAAAATATGTTGGCAGTTGGAAGTTGGCAGGAATACCTTGTGAACATGATGCTTCCATACAAAAAAGGGAATATGGATGGTTGCAGATTCTATTTGCAATGGTTGTCCATGATATTCAGGGTGAATATCCAGGTGTGGTCACCCTTTCCAGATGGCACTGTCCATTCCTAAGTTACTGATTCAAATTACGATCGAACAATTGACATCCTCTCGTTGAAAACAGATACAACACATATCCATTATGAACCTTTGGTTGGACATATCGGTAGTTTAGGGTTGACTGTCCATGCCACCCAAATGACATCAAATCTGCATAGGCGTGGAATGCTTTTTAGTGAAAATGAAACTCCTCCCGGTTGCAAGACAGGCAGACATGGATTGAACAAAAAAAACATGCATAAAATTCATGACAGTTGTGATGATTCCATAGAGAGCTTAAACAAAAAACGTAGAGTAAATTATCACAATTTGAAAAAAAATATTCGTCAAATTTGTTTGACTTGTGAGAAGGCCATAAAGGCCTTGAACAAAAAACGTAAACTAGTTTCTCAGAAGTTGGGTGAGAGTGAAATTCATCCCAGTTGCCACCAGCTCATCCTGCCCTTGGGCAAGAAATGTAGAGTAAGTTACCACAACTTGAAAAAGGTCATGCGCAAGAGAAAAAAAATACATTGCTACACTTCCTTTTATAGAGAAAATTTCATATCACAATGTAAAGAAATTTGTTCGTGCAGAACATAACATAAACAGATGTGATCGCATATCCCAGAATGGTCATGCAACTGTGCCAGTTTGTGGTCTACAAGCAACACCATGCAGTAGTAGCAATGAAAACTAGGAAACAGTTTCTACCCATACTTCTCTGTGAAATAAAAATGCAAGACAAACCTACATGAAACAAATGAAAGACACTCCTTCGATTGCATGTGCAATTTGTGAACAATTGAATTTTTCAAAAAATAGTAAGTCTTTCACGCCTGATTTGCAAGCAGAATACCTCCACTTGACAGCACACGATAAACCATTTTCCAGTGGGAAAGTTTGTCTTCCATGCAAACGATCGCTTGAAAATGGAAAACTGCCACAGTTTGCAACCCCTCACCGAATAAGATGTAATACACCACTAACAGATGTAAGTGCACTTACGAAACTTGAGGAGATACTTGTGTCTCTGCGAATTGCATTTGCTCAAATCAAACCTTGGGGCTATAAACGACCCCAGATGGGCTTAACAGGATCAATTATTAATGTGCCTGTTTAGCTAGACGTTGTGCAAAAAACATTGCCACAAATCATTAACAATACAATTACAATTGATGTGGCTATGAAAAGACGTTTGCGATACAAAAATGCCTATTAGACAGGAAAAGTGTGTGTGCATGCTGTTATGAAAGCATTAAAGGAATTATGTTCCAGGGCCCTGTACAAAGCAGAGAACATTTGTATAAATGGCAACTGGAACAATGTTCTAGCAGAAGAACATGGCAACTCTACAGACACTCTCGAAAATCCTAGTGATTTTGATACAAGTGATGAATCGGAGAATGAAACACCTACTGAAACATTGGTGCATGGATTCACTGATTCACAGTGCATTTGTGACTTGCAAGACAAAATTGTCGAAATTGCACCTGTCGAGGGGCAGCGTCCACTTGGAATATTCAAGGACAAATTCGCTGAGGAAACGAACTTTCCAACACTCTTCTATGGAGATCCAAGTGGCACTGATATTACAGAACGATTCAATTATCATAAAATAGTCCGATGGGAGCTGCTACATTCAAGCGGTTACTTCTCCTATCACATAACAAATTTGTTTTTCAAAATAATGCGCATAATAATAGAGCAAGTTCTGTCGTGCATGTGGGTCCGAATAAGAAAAGGCCAGATACAAGGAAGAAATTTGTTGGCTGAGGATGTGAAGTACAAAGTAAACCTAGAAAAAATTCTGAAATCTGATAATGGATACATAGATTTCAAAAACATCCGCACCTCTCCTAACTATTTGCAACAAAACAAAAAAAATATTTTTGCAATGATCTGGCAATTGGGCCTGCCAACATTTTTCGTCACATTTACAAGTGCAGAGCATTGCTGGGATCCATTGGTGGCTACCGTGTCTAACATGCATAGGAACAGGAAACGTAAAAAAGAAATCGATACACTGGATAATAACGACATTGACTACCTCATAAGAAAAGACTCGGTGACATGTACTCGCTACTATAGACATAGAATAAATGCTTTGAGACAATTGATATGCCATGATGAAACGTTTTTCGGAAAAATATCAAACTACTTTTTTGTGACTGAATTCTAGAATAGGGGAAATGAACATGACCACGCACTGTTGTGGATAGAGGGTGCACCTGTCTACGGAGCTGATAACAATTCAGAGATCGAACAATTTGTGGATAAATACATAACATGCAACACAGATCATTTGGATCCAGAACTTGCGAAAGTCCATAGACATTACCATACAAGAAGTTGTAGAAAATGAAAAAACTCACATTACAGATACAACTTTCTCGTGCCGCCAATGAGAGCTACAAGAATCATAGAGCCAGTTAGTTTAGAGGACAATGTTGTTGTTGAGAAATCTAAATTCGTGTTCACATTTTTAGAACAAGGAGGATTTGACGAAATGATGAGCTTTGATGCTTTCTTGACACAGTAAATCTATTAGAAGATGAGTACATCCAAGCCATACAATGTACGCTTAGGCAACCAACACTTTTCCTTAAACGAAAACTCTCACATATTTGGAACAACGGTTTCTCCAAGGACATGCCAGTTATGTGGAAAGAAAATACAGATGCGCTATGCATGCTGAATGCATATGTTGTAGCATCGTATTGTACCTCGTATATGACGAAGAATGACAAATCTATGACAAGTGCATTCAGAAAAATACGCTAAGAACATGAAAGAAGTCATATTGATGCCATACAAATGATATACACACTTGGAAATACATTGCTTAATCTTCAACAAATGTTTGTTCAACAAGCAGTTCACATTGCACTTTCCTTGCCTCTCACTTGTAGTTAAAGAAAATGTCTCTTCATAAACACATCTCCACTTGAAAAATGCACATGTGTGCTTAAACCATCGGTTTTGCTGCAACAAGAGCCTGACAATTCAGAAGATGTGGTATGTCGCTCTATTATTGATTATTATGTGCATCGTCCATCTCCTATTAGGCATATCTGCTTAGCAGAATTCGTATCGCATTACAAAAAAATTGGTGCACCCATATCAAAAAGAAAAAAACCCTTTGTGATACGGTTTGTCAAATACAATAAACATTGTGACTATGAAAACTATTGTAGAGAAAAACTGTTGTTGTACGTTCCGTTCGATGAAAATGAAGACACATTGATACATAACTTCTTTACATGGGAGGCTGTGTATGTTGCGTCTGAGAGTATAGTGCACATCAATGAAGCTATATTTACCTACAATGTTAATCCAACATGGGGCGATCTAGAAGTTGCACTTAATGACCTAGAAAACCCTGGCGATCATGATGAGACATTCAGAAACCCAAAAATAACCACAACTCCTTCCGAGTCCTATGACTTACAAGCGAATTTGCCTCGTCCTCCAGCGACAGGAAGTGAAAAACATATCAATATTGGTTTTCAAGTTACAAAACATCTTTTCCTAATTGAAAATAATGAATACCACAGAATAAGACGTCTGGTGAATCGTGAACAACAAACAATTCTAAAGGACATTGCTCTTAAAAAACGCTTGAACATGAACAGTCCTATGCACGTGTTCCTTACAGGCGGAGCAGGAACATGCAAGACATTCACAGCGAAAGCATTGTTCCAAATACTTATACGAATCTATGATTCAAACAATTCCTCTAATCCTATGAAACCAAAGGGACTAATAGTTGCATACACAGGAAAAGCTGCATACAATGTTGGTGGAACAATAGTCCACTCTGCATTTTTAATGTCTTTTAACAAGTCACAGTTTCTTCCACTTAGCAAGAAAATGTTGGATACATTATCTAAGCTTTATGAGGAACTCCAACTTGACTTTATAGATGAAGCATCTTTGATTGAGAGTCATTTCTTGTATTCCATTGACAACCGATTGAGAAGCATAAAACATGTGCAGACGAAATACTTTGGAAACATTGACATGATATTATGTGGGGATCTTTACCAGGCACAGCCCATCCAAGATTCTTTGATATTTGAACAACCTACCATTAACATGGAAACAATCACCCATGACTTCTTGAGAGAGAATATTAAATGCTTTGAGTTGCATACTACAATGCGCTAGACAGCTGAAACATTCATTGCAATTCTAAATAGAATGCGCACAATCAGCCAAACACATGATGACTTGACCTATATCAATTTGAGGTGCTTACGACCTGCACCAACAGACCCAACGAGCCCTTACCTGTTCTACAAAAGTAAGGATGTTGCAAAACATAATAGCTACATGCTGTCACACATGCCTGGCGATGATATCATCATAAATTCGATTGACTGGGAAGAAGACAACCATGGAAATTTGCCACGTCATGAACATTCAGTCACTTTGCCTTTGTAGCTTGTCCTCAAATTAGAAATGTTGGTTGAAATATATGCCTGCAACTATGATTCACATGATGGCTTGGTGAATGGTGTTGATGGAATACTGAAAGGCTATACAAAGACACAAAAACTGGATGTCCTTTGGATTAAGTTCCATGAACCGCATATAGGCAAGTGATAAGCAAGCAAGTTGTCTTATCTATATAATTCAAACACTGGAAGAGATTGAACACCTATTTTGCGAATATCGAAGCTAGTATCGACATCAACAAAGACAAGTCGACTGAATATTCGAAAACAGTTTCTGATTAAACTTGCATGTGCACGTATAGTCCACAGATCACAAGGACTAACACTTGATAATGTTGCATTTCAGCCTGCTGGAATTCACATACATGGACTTGTATACACAACACTGTCCTATGTCAGAAGCATAGACTCCTTGTATTTACTAAGTCCTCTCACAAAAGATAACTTCAAAGTGAAACAAAAAGTTGATATTGAAATGGAACGACTCAGGACCACTGCAAAATGGCAACTGCATTATGATTACCTATCCATACAAACAAATTCATCTGTATCAATTCTCTCGCTTAACACACGCAACTTAAATGCACACATGGATGATATATTGAATGACTATGATATAATTCAATCCGATATTCTGTGCTTGCAGGAAACACACATGGCATTATGCATGCAGAACGAACAATTCCCAAATCACAATTGCATATCAAGTTACATTACACATGGGGTGATGATACTGGTGAAAAAACATGTACCAATTTTGGACCATATACATATCGAAGAAAAAAATGTTGAACTGGTGCTTGCAATTTTTTTTTCCCATGAAATAGAAGTTGCAACACTGAATCTACATGTTGCTCCCCATGCAACATTCTCCAACATAGTGCATGTTATTTCCAATGCATTGGACCATTTCCATCTAAACGGACCCATTGCACTTGTAGGAAACTTCAATATTGACATGCTACAAAATACTGGCAAAACAAAAGAATTGGAAAACTACATGTGCAAATACAGTGTCCGCTTTCTTTTGAACAACACAGACCATCTGCAAAACGCACTTATTGACCATGTCTAGTCCAATGTGCCCATTCCTCAATACAATATGTTTGTCTTAGACACATATTGGTCTGATCACGATACAATTGGTATTGCACTTGAATTATGACATATACATCAAACTTATTGCAAACTCATATTTCTATGTTTCAAAGCATATATGTATCCCTGATTTCTACACATATCGTTCTGGTGAGCATACAGACCGTGTTCTACTCAAATTATAAAATATACATTGTGTAAAAAAAAAAAAGTGCATCCTCCCAAAAACTATTTGTGACTCTATTCATCTTATTCTATTTTTTTTTTTGTATATGCACATAGTAGCTGCCTTTTTCTTAACATCTGAACTTATGTTCATATCCCTTTTGTTTTGTACTTTTGTTGATAGGAACAAACATGAAAACTAGATGGCCCAAAGAACTCCTACCCAGAGATGTAGACGAATCCATGCAAAGATGCATTATTTTTCTGCCCGTGTTCCATAGTAAACAGTTTTTCGTTTACTTTCTCTGTATTTGTCAAACTTGTTTGCAACTATGTTTTTTTCTTTTTCGCCTAGATGTCGCTACCCTGCATGTTCGCCATCCAGCATAAATGCAATGTCGAGCCAGCCAGGCCACAAGTCCACTTGTCAATTTGTATATCGCCCAATTATGAGTGTTATTTGCAGAACACAGAACATTAGAGGCATAATGTACAACCCACAAGTGTGAGATCCAAATAAGTGTCTAAGTATGGAATAAGGGATCTGTGCATATTTGGTATGTAGTACTCGCTTCTGGGAGCTCGCCAGCCCTGGAGTCTGTCAATTTGTATATCGCGGAAATTATTAGAAGTAGAATGTTCAGCCGGTCAGCTCCCAAATCCACTTGTCTATTGACAAATGTTGAGCCAGCCAACCCACAAATCCACTTCTCAATTTATTATCATAGGCTATTTGTAAGGCACCAAACAATCGAGGCTCGTTCTTAACCCCGCAAGTCCGCTTGTCAATTTGTATATCGCGGAACTGTATGTGCTATTTGTAGAACATGGAACAATAGAGGCCTATTTTTTGACCCCTCCTGCCCGACAACCCACAAGTATGGAATGCGATATCGGTACATGGTCTATAAAATCGCATGTCCATACTTTATAAAGGTACATATTTAGTTTTTCCTTGTTTTTACACACACTGATCTGGTAACCACAGAGTTGGTGTTGCACATGAATTATGGAATATGCACTGGAAGTTGGATGAAGCCCTTTGCATTGCTTAGGCAATTTTGAAGCCCGCCAGCCCGAGAACCCAATTTCTATATGGTGGAAATTGACCCAATGTATAGTCTGCAAGTCCACGATCCAAATAAGTGCCTAAGTATAGAATAAGGGTTTGTGCATATTTGGTATGTATTACTCATTTCTGGGAGCCCACCAGCCCTGGAGTGGAATGTTGATCCGACCAGCCTGCAAATCCGCTTGTCAATTTATTATCATAAGCTATTTGTAAGGCATCGAACAATAGAGCCCTGTTTTTGACCCCTCCAGCCCGAGATACTGCAATCCAAAAACTATGGATGGTTTATAAAATGTCAGCCACCCCGCAAGTCCGCTTGTCTATTTGTATATCATGGAACTGTGTGTGCTATTTGTAGAACACCGAACAATAGAGGCCTTTTTTTTTAGCCCGCCCACCCGCCTAAGAACCCCTGATCCCGAGAGTGGCCAAGTATGGAATGCCATATCCATACATGGTTTATAAAATCTCATGTCCATACTTTATGAAGGTACATTTTTAGTTTTGCCTCCTTTCTACACATACTGATCTGGTAACCACAGAGTTGGTGTTGCACATGGATTATGAAGTATGCAGTGGGAGTCGGATCCACCCATTTGGTTTTCTTAGTTGAACAATTCTGACTCATGCAGTTTCACCATGCACTTTCAGACTTGGCCATTCCTTCCTTTCTTGCTCTTCCCCATGCCCGTCACCTTCGCATGTGTGCATAATAACAAATAGTGTTTATATGTGTGTGTGTGTGTGTGTGTGTGTGTGTGTGTGTCTTCTTTCTAAATCTTTAATGCTAACAGGTCATCATGCAGGCACCGTCTAAGCTGTCATTGATGCGCACAAGGCTCGAGAAGTTCTTCCATCAATGTAATTTTTGCGAAGGATTTTCTTATCCCTTCCCACTCTTAATTTCAAATGCCATGGAATGTCATTCGCATGCCGCCAGCTTGCTTCCTTCACGAAATCTCCAATCGCTTCCCAGTCTTAATTTCAAATACCATGGAATGTCATTCTCACGCCACCAGCTTGGTTCGTTCACGAAACCTCAAATCCTTAAATGTTCTTAGCTGTAACCACCACCTTCACACTTCTAAGTATGCAATAATTAAGCTTTACTTCTAACAATTCACCATACAACACGCATAGATATTGTCATTAATGAGGAGATTTTCCATTCACACGCATTGAAGTAATGTTTCCGGGGGGTTATATTGTCCCATCCATTTCTTCATTTCAAGCAGCGTCTAGAGCAAACCAACGTTTCCGTAAACTACTGGCAGCAGCTCCACAGAAGTTCTGTAGAGATACAGTGAACATCTTCCTCACAAGCTTCTCGTGCAGAAGAAGGGAAAAAGAATTGTAGGGGAGGCGAAGCAACGCGAAATTTACAGTGAAAATATGGATCTTGACGCTGATCTGGAAAGCATATTCTGCAACCTTGATCAGCCCGGAGACACAATTCAACATGCCTGCTCAATGGACATGGTTGACACCAAAATTTTTGACGAGGATGAATCCTTCGTATTCTAGAGTGTTGTTTTTTAAACCGAATCAAAAAATTAATCATTGAACAAAGAGACGTAAAAAATAAGAAAAGAAAACATTGTTCAGAACTTGACCTTGCCAATATGCAGTCGTCCAAAATCTCTCAACTTCACATGGCAACTGGAGATGCTCTTCGTGATTTCGTTGGAGCCATCGAAGCCGAAAATGCCAGAATAAAGAACCAAATTAAGGAGTTAGAGGAAGCTTTGTTTCCTATGCCATTGCTTGGCAGTTCTTTGGAAATAGCCATGCCTACAACTGCGTGCACCCCTGCAACAAATCTAAAAGGGTCCTCCAACTTCCTCGCATCCTGTAGAGGATATGTGGAGAAAAATATCAACAAAAGAATGGAACTGATTAATAAGGCATGGGCACAAAACTTGCTCCTACTTCTGTAGATGGATTTAAAAAATGAAGAAACTTTCTATGTGCACATGGTCATCCCTTTTGCCTTTCATTTCAACAACACGCCAGATACGAGAAGAAGACAACATGATCTCCCATCCAATAAACAACTCACTCAATTAGAAGCATGGTGGAAAGAGAAAGTGAAGAACCTCTATCTCATCGTCCAATCATGTGAGCAAGCAATATCAAAGAAAGAAACATTATTCACAAAGATCACCAAAATAGACTTAGCAGGGAAGACAAATGGCTGCTAGGACCCCAGCTTAATCCTCAACTCGCTGGCGTTAAACAAGCAAGCTTTCGATAAACAAGTTGATAATTTGAAGGCCTTGTCTTTAGAAATTTTTTGCAGGATTCTTTAATATCATGAAGAAGAGGTGGACAACTGACTAGTCCGGTATTCAGTACAGAATGGAGAGATTCATGAAGCTCTGTGTAAACTTTCAATTGATATAAGCGAATTAGAAAATGAAGTTTTCAGCATTAAAATCTGCAATGACATCAACGTCGCCCCCTTGAGAAGCTATATTGAAGAGATCTTGAAGTGGGTCACCGATGAAATCCAACAGGGAAATGCATAAATCCTCTGTTTATCAATCCATATATTCAAGCAGGTCGCCCACAAAAACCAACAGGGAAAGGCATGACCAAGAAAACACCAAAATTACTTATACGTACCATCCCTGTAAGTGTATAGTGATAGTCCTTTCTTTATCAATCCAGTTATTCCAAGTTTAATGAGTAGAAATCTATAGCCAAAAACTGATCTTCCCATTTCTACTTTTCAGGTATTACATTCTACCGTGTCCGGCTTCTTTCCACAGTTCTATTTCTTGTACATATTTCTGTTATGGTCTGCGGGAGCCCCAATCCCAGTCTATATGACAAACACATTTACATTTCCAGGGATATGTAACAAACTATTTTTTTTCTTCATATATTCCAAATAAAACTATTCTTTTGTCTCCTTATATATGTATGTGTTCCTAGATTTTTATCTTCAGCTATGCTGAATGTGAAGTCATTTTGTTTATTTTATCTCAAAACTCTTTTTTTCCTATGCATATTTTCTCCAGGAATATGTAACACGTTTCATTATTTTTTATATAAATGTCATAAAATTGTGTTCATTACTCTTTTTGTACTCAAATGTATAGAGAGTATGTCCTTTCTTGCATCTTTACCACCTGTCCTTCATACTTTTGCCACAAAGGCCCTTCAAATTAAAATAGTTCGCAGGTTTTATGCTCTCCAGGAATCTATAATTTGATACATTTCAATTTCTTGTATCTATGACCCATGTTTCAAAGAAAATTGATTCGTGAATGCTATTTATTTGGTCATTTTGTCCACTGCCCTATGTAACAGACATTGGTATTAAATTTTTTGTGCTTTTGTCCACCACCGCATGTAAAACCTATGTAAAGAAAACTAATTCGCGAATGCTAAAATTTTGGGACATGACCCCTTAAAATTCAAATAGACCGTAGGTCCCATTGTCAATTTGTATATCACAGAACTCTCGGTGCTATTTGTAGGACATTGAACAACATAACCCCGATTTTAAGGTCCCAGCCCGAGAACCCGCGATCCAAAAACTGGCTAAGTATGGAATGAGGGTTCCGTCCATGCTCTGATTCGGGAATGCTAGTTTTTTTCTGCTTTTATGTGTTCCTAGATTTTTATCTTCAACTATGCTGAATGTGAAGTCATTTTGTTTATTTTATCTCAATTCTTTTTTTTCTGATGCATATTTTCTCCTGCCTGGTCATTTTCAAAATTAAGTATGACATAAATCACTCACTCAAATTTGAGATACCATATTTCACACACACACACACACACACACACACACATATGTTTTTTTAAATTTCCAGGAATATGTAACACGTTTTAGTATTTTTTTATATAAATGTCATAAAATTGTATTCACTACTTTCTTTCTACTCAAACGTATAGAGAGTATGTCATTTCTTGCATCTTTACCACATGTCCTTCATACTGTTTGCTACAAAGACCCTTAAAATTAAAATAGTCCACAAGCCCGCTTCTCAATTTGTATATCACGTAACTCTGGCTGCTCTTTATAGGCCATGGAACAATAGAGGCTCAATTTTCAGCCCGCAGCCCGACAACCTGCGATCCAAAAACTGCCTAAGTATGGAATCAGGCCTCCGTGCAAGTATGGAATGAGGACTCTGTCCTTGCTCTATAAAATCTCATCCCCATAATTTTTTAAAGTAGATATTTGCTATGTATAGTTTATGGTCTCCATGAACCTATAATTTTATAAATTTCAATTTCTTGTGTCGAACAACCCCTGTTTTAAAGAAAACTAATTCGAGAATGCTATTTATTTGGTCCTTTTCTCGACCGCCCTATGTAGCAAACATAGGTACTATACTTTTTGTCATTTTCTCCACCAGCGTATGTAAAACCTATGTAAACAAAACTAATTCGCGAATGCTAATTTTTTTTGGACACGAGCCCCTAAAAATTCAGATAGTCCGCAAGTTCGATTGCCAATTTGTATATCGCGCAACTGTCGATGCTATTTGTAGGACACAAAACAACAAAAACCTGATTTTGAGGTCCCCACCCCAAGAACCCGCAATCCAAAAACTGGCTAAGTCAAGAACCCGCTCTTTTAAAGAAAACTAATTCGAGAATGCTATTTTTTTCATACTTTTGTCCACCAGCCTATGTAACAGACGTCAGTACTATTTTTTTTTTGTTTTTTTGTCCACAGACATATGTAAAAAGGAAAACTAATTCGAGAATGCTAAACTTGTTTTAATTAATTATAAATGATTTTATTGATAGAAAGATAAGTTATTGAGTTTATTATTTCAATTTCGGTATTCGACACAAGCCCCTTCAAATTCAAATAGTCAGCAAGCCCGATTGTCAGTTTGTATATCGCAGAACTCTAGGGGCTATTTGTAGGCCATGAAACAACATAAGCCCAATATTTTCAGCCCGCCAGACTAAAAACCCACGATTCAAAAATTGAAATAGTCTGCAAAATAGCTTGTCAATTTGTATATTGCAGAACTCTCGGTGCTATTTGTAGGCCACATAACAACATAAGCCCAATTTTCAGCCCACAACCCCGACATTTTTCAGCTCTATATATCTACTTAATCAAATTACATATTTGATTTTTGTAGGCCACGAAACAACAGAAGCCCAATTTTCAGCGCGGCAGCCCGAGAACTCGCGATCCAAAAATTCAAATAGTCCACAAGATCGCTTGTCAATTTGTATATCGCGGAACTCTCGGTGCTATTTGTAGGCCATAAAACAACAAAAGCTCAGTTTTCTGCCTGCCAACCCGACAACCCCCATGCTCTATATATCTACTTAATTAAATTACATATTTGGTATCTATAATTTATGATGTTGCTAGTTTTTTTGTAACATACGTACGCCCTTAAATTTGAAATAGTCCACAACTCCAATTGTCAATTTGTATGTCGCGAAACTCTGGGAGCTATTTGTAGGGCACAAAACAACAGAGTCCGGTTTTCAGCGCACCAACCTGATAACTGGCGATCCAAAAAATGCCAAGTATAGAATCTCTAAATAGTCTGCAAGACCGCTTGTCAATTTGTATATTGCAGAACTCTCAATGCTATTTGTAGGCCACGGAACAACATAAGCCCAATTTTCAGCCGAGCACCCCGACAACCCGAAATGAAACTTTCGTGCATGCTCTATATATCTACTTAATCAAATTACATATTTGATATGTATACTTTCTCCTGTCCACAAACCTATAATTTCATATATTTCAATTTCTTCTGTTGAGGAGCCATTGTTTTAAAGAAAATTAATTCAGTATTGCTATTTTTTTTTATGCTTTTGTCCACGAACCTATGTTACAGACGTTGGTCCTTAAATCTCAAATAGTCCACAAGTCCGATTGTCAATTTGTATGTAGCGTTACTCCGGGTGCTATTTGTAGCACACGGAACAACACAAGCCCAATTTTCTGCCTGCCAACCCGACAACCCCCATGCTCTATATATCTACTTAATCAAACTACATATTTGGTATCTATAATTTATGTTGATGCTAGTTTTTTTGTAACATACGTACGTCCTTAAATTTGAAATAGTCCACAACTCCAATTGTTAATTTCTATGTCGCGGAACTCTGGGTGCTATTTGTAGGGCACGAAACAACATAGTCCGATTTTCAGCGTGCCAACCCGATAACCCGCGATCCAAAAAACTGTCAAATATGGAATCTCTTTCCCATACTTTATAAAAGTACATATTTCGTATCTATAAAATTAAATATCTACTTTATAAAATTATAAATTTCATATGTATAATTTATGATGTCCACGAACCTATAACATGATAAATTTCAATTCCTTTTGTATCCACCAGCCCTTGTTTTAAAGAAAACTAATTCACGAATGCTAAATCTTTTGTATTTCCATGTACTTCAACTTCTTGCCCACCTGCCTGTACTCAGTCACATTTCTTCCCATTCCAACCTGATAGGGACTACGCTGCCATACAACACTTATTAACATAATAATTGATTAGTTTTAAATAGAATATGCTACCTACTCACCATATCATTCCCTCCCTCCATTATAAAAGTATTATATATATATATATATATATAACTAACAATTACATACCTATCCTATCTAATCTAAAGTATACAACCAAATACCACTTTCAAAAAATATAAATTAAGAAAAAGGAAAGGGAACCCTCACCATGGGGTTACTATTATATTCATAACTCTTTAAAGTTATACGTCCACTTTAATCGCCTTTCACAATTTGGTCTTTGTTTCAACACCAAGTTATTCCTCAAATCGTTTGTTTAGTTCTCATTTTGTCGGTCAATCGTCAGGCCGAGAGATTGAAAACAAAGAAAATCAGACACGGAAGCATCGGCCATTAGATTAGAGCACCGTTCCTCCGATATTTCATATCACACAACCACGGGGCTCAGATCTGCAGCGGTACAGGAATTTTCAGCATACTGTGTACTGCGAGGGTTAGATCAAGCCGCGGAAGAGGCAGGCGTGCTTAATAGCGACACGAATCAATCATGGCGACGGTTGCAGTGAGCTCGGCCAGCGGGCTGCTGGCCATGCTGAACGAACACCATCCCATTCTCAAACTCCATGCGCTCACAAATCTCAACAGGCTCGTCGATAATTTCTGGCCCGAGATTTCTACCAGTGTCCCTACAATGTATGTTATGTTTCCTTCCTTTATTGGCGTTTCCAGGGTTTAATTCCGTTTTGCAGCCCCAACATACTTATTTTGTAATAAATCAATAAATTATTATGTTGCATTTTGACATCGGCGGGGGCATAGAATTATTGCGTTTTCGATGCTAGTCTGCTTATCTCTTGTTTACGAATCAGGGGATTTATATTGTGATGAACAATCATGGAATTTGACAGAGTTCAGTACAGTGGTATAAAGTTACGGTCCCTTCTGTTACACCAGGGAGGTTAACAAGGGCTAAATGTTATGGGTATTTGAATTATTTAATTTAATTAATTTATTTTATTTTTTTGGAAAGTGATGTTTCGGTTAATCAGAAAAATGATCATATTACAAAGATATAATCAGTCCCCCAACTGCAAAAAGTGGTGGCAAACTCTACAGAAAAGACACAGTACAACCTCATGCTCAAAGTCCTAATTCATAATCTTTTAATTTATCTCTTATTACATTTTGAAAAACTGAATTACATTTACTGTTTTGTTTTCCTGTTAATTGACCCTTCAATAACAATATGGGCTCCAGTTCTACCTTTGGTTTAGATGCCACGATTGAGGGGTATCTATTCTGCCGAATTTACCCAAGACTTGCACCTGATCTTGTCCATTGAGATACGTGGAATCCATGGGTCGTCATAGTCGCTAATATTTCCACCCTGGCCTCGATGCAGTAATTAACTCTGTTGGCTACTTCAATGCGGCAGCATGTCTGTGTGGGGTTTTGACGTTTTGAACCAGTGTTTGATCACTGCAAGTGTTACTTTGGTTTAACCTCTTGACCACAGCTTGCTTGACATGATTTCCATTTGCTGTACTTTATTTTTATTTTTAAATTTTTTTTAAACAAGAACAGGTGTATTTTGTATTAGAAAGTTGCTGCAGCTGTAATGGTCAGCATAATAATACAAATATATGACAATTGTCCAAACAAACTTTCTGGAAATTGTCCAAAATTTAAAACTTACTATCTATGGAGACAAGATAATCCTTCGCAAAGGATTTTGGATAACTATTACTAGTACAGATTCTGAAAAATACTCCTAAAATCAAGCAAAATTCACATAACATTATGCACTATTACTGTTTAAAAACATGGTGGCTGTAAGCTTCACCTGGTTCTTTGTGCTGGCCAGAAAGTTTTGATCCACATTCAGTGTTTCTACATCCTCTTGTTGTTGCTGCACTGTCTCTTCTTCTTTTACCTCCTCCACTGCAGAGCCATTTGACATCCTAGCATTTGAATTAACTAAAGTAGCGTTTCTTACGAGACCCACAACTAGTTATCGAAGAGCAGCACACTCAGCTTGTAGTTCTTCAAGTTGTCTCCTTTGTTTGTGTAAGGTTTGCAGTATGAAGGCAGATTCAGAATTTCTGTGAAGGCAGATTCAAAATTTCTGACCTCTTTCTCAGAACGCATTGTACCAGTAATTCAGAAAATTGACTTCCTATTGTCATTGATATAATCCTCCTGTCTTCCT
This sequence comes from Picea engelmannii, assembly GCA_009831015.1. Classification (NCBI taxonomy): domain Eukaryota; kingdom Viridiplantae; phylum Streptophyta; class Pinopsida; order Pinales; family Pinaceae; genus Picea; species Picea engelmannii. The sequence continues at coordinate 441,940 of ML786606.1, read as the reverse complement.
AAATCTCTGTGAATATTGGTGGATTCACACAATGGACATCTTCGAGGATGCCCATGATCCATATTGGAGACACTACATAACACCTGAAATAACCCATTATCCCAGCCCACAACTAACAATCTAGCATACCTAGCAGTATGATTGCTTTCTAACCTAAGTTGCACGAAACAAGGAAACGTCTGAAAGTTTCCGAAACGGGTACGACAGGAAACGCGACCCTCCAAAAATGGAAATGTTGGGGGAAATGCCGTATATATATATATATATATAT
>ML786606.1:420901-439800 GCA_009831015.1 Picea engelmannii | reverse complement strand
CCCCCCCCCCCCCCCCCCACACACACCTGCCACACCTTGCTTTATTTTAAATCTGATAAAGCTATTTTGCCTCAATTAATCTCAGTCGCGAGCCTGTGCAAATTTGCAAAGTGGTGCCAACATCTTGCAAAAGCTTAAGGGAGAAAGAGAACCTTTGTACTTAGAATAGAATATTCCGGGAGTAAGAGAACCATTAAACAGATGTGTGAAAACCTTAGAAGAGAAGTTGGCCCAAGGAGAATAATAATAAAGAATTAGAAGGCTTGAGAAAGAGAAGTCGACCCCACCTGGAAAAGTCACCTGACAAACTAGTATAAATAAAGGCAGGCGCTGGCTCATTTGACACACACTCACTAAGTAGGGCGCAAGTTTGAGGAGCAGCAGTTGCAGTGGTGACGCAGAAGGGGGGCGCAAGTCTGAGGAAGGTGACGCAACAGTTGCAATGGTGAAGTCTCTCCTTGCTCAGTCTTTCTAGTATCTCTCTCTTGTGCTCTTCTCTTGGTGAAGGTACGGTCTATTGGTATTGTGCTGCTGTTGCAGCAGTGGTGTTTCTGGTTAGGGTTTATCTGTTGGTTCTAGTGTGGATGTGCTGGAATCATTCTATCTAAGAAAAGGCTATTGTGCTCGGGGTGGCATATGTGAATGCTTATGGTTGAGTGACAATGATGTGACATTGTCTTTGGTTAAACGAGCATATCAAAATTTTAACATGGTATCAGAGCTGATTTCTTTCGCAACAGTCCAATCGTTGGAAGGAAGATCCTGAGTTTCCCCCTTTGTCAAGCTTGTTGAGCACTTACTGAACCCACCAAGAAAGTCGCCTAAGTAGGGTGCATCTTTTCCCCTGATCAGATCTGCAATTTTCTTAAGTTGAGAAATTATGGTTTTCTCATAAAACCCTAGGTCAAGGCGTCTAGCATTTAAAGACTAAGTTGAAGTTGATTCTTGGAGAAAGGAGGTCGCCTTGGGATAACAGGCTTCATTGAAGAAGAAATTGAAGAGCCAGAGGGAGACAAGGCAGTGCCAGTTGTAGCACGAGTTGTAGTGCTAGTTGCAGCACGAGTTGCAGTGCCGGTTGCAGTTCCTCTGGACCAGTGAAGTTTCTGTGAAACGTTGGGCCTAATTTTTGGTTGTCCTAGTGCATCGTACTCTAGCGCATCTCCAACTACCTTCAGATTGCAAGTTGGAGCACTTTGAAGTTTTAGGATTCGTCGTTGCTTGCCACTCCTGCTGGAGGTATGTACTTGTATATGTTTAAATTGTATCACTGTTTTGAGGGTGTTTGCAGGAGAAATGGATCTTTTGTCCAAACAACAATCGTAGATCCAGAGGGATCTCAGATCCAACACATTCAGAGGAACACACTCCAGGTTTGATTGTTTTGATATGCCTCTAGCTGTTATGGCATTGTTGTGATCTTATGAACATCTAGGTTGCATTTTGATCTATTGAAGTTATGATTATTTCTGGTCAAAGTTAAAGTTATAAGCTGACCTTAGTCAAAGTATTAGATTGATTGAGGTTGAGATTTTAGAGTTTAATTGCATAATATTCTCTAACTCAGATTTCTATCAAGAAAACATATTGCCTTAGTACAGGGGACAGGTTGGAGAGAATACGTGTCATCTTGAGTGAAGAAGACTTGGAAGAAAAGCAACAACACTCATTCTTGAAGATAAGACTCCATGTTCCAGGTTTGATTGATTAAATTGATAAGTCTCCAATTTGCACATATCAAGTTTGATAATTGCTACATTACAAGTAAACACTATAGTTGTGACAACAATCTTTGAAAGGTTTTATTACTGTTAGATACAATGAATACTCGGTAGCATATGAGTACCATTGATATAAATGCTTATTGTACTTGTTTGCAAGATGAACGAACATCTCCTCTAGGACATATTTCTTGTTTTGCTTCTAGGCAGGTCACCTTGGTAATGCTATGATGATTACCATGAAATTGTTTTTATTTTTATTTTCTGTTAACATAGATATGTTCTTATGAAAATGTTATTATATTGGAAATACTTTTTCTCTTGTCTCAGGTAGGTTGCCATGGAGGAATGATTGGTCACAACACTGGAAGAGTGTTGTTCCTATTTCTTATTATTGCATTTTTATTTTGGCTCTTGTTCCAGGCAGGTCACAAGTGATAGCTCTGAGAAGGAGCTACTGTGAGGATTGTTCTCGTTTTTATTATTATTATAAGAGTATTACTCTTGTCTATTGTTTTCCCTTGTTGTTGGTCTTGTTCTGGGCAGGTCACAGGTGATAACCCCGAGGGGAGCTATAGTGATGGTTGCAGGAGGCAACATATTAAATGGTCTTTAGTTTGAGACATGGAACAAACTATCCAAATAAATTGTATACACGACCATATACACCCATGTACTAAAGAAAAAGAGGATGAAGTTAAAACCTTCTAGCAAGAAGGGTACTTTTGCGAGATACAGAGTATCTCATGTGGAGATTGATTGTAAGGAGCCCAAGGCTCCAAAGATGACCGAACAGATCCCTCTAGTTCAGTTGATCTCTCTTAAGATCATCGGGAAGAGTTAATAGAGCTAGAAGGGCCTACCCAAAATCGTTGCAGTAACCAAGAAGAGACCAACATGGTCCCGTGACACTTTGCAGGATGCAAAGATATATAACATTTATAAGCCATATCATGAGAAGGAGCAAATGGCTCCACTAGTGGTGAGGCAGGCGACCGCACCAAGTACCAACTCAAAAGGAGCTAGAGTTCAGAGGGAGTCAACCATCATGATCTAGTAGGGAGGAGCAACCTCCCTTAGACCGTTCATAGGAGATTAGACTTAAGAGGAGATCATCACATACAGAGGGAGCAGATTGCTCCAGAGATTATATAGACTTAGAGGGAGTGAGCCTGATCTCAGTGAGAGTCAGTGGCTTAGAGACTTTCATTCATAAAGTATTCCTCCTCAGATTCAGATGGGAGAGATAAACGTCTTCTAGGATCGATAGACAGGTGCCATGTGTTGAGGAGGCTAGATCGAAGCTTCAGAGGCTTCGAGGAGATTCAGACCTCCTGGAAGATTCCCTTGTTTCAGTGACAGAAGAGGAAGCCAGTTAGAAGGACTGGGATATGGATTTTTGCCTTATCTACAAGATCAAACATGCTGTTGATTTCAGCGTAGAGATGTACAAAGCCTGATTTGTGGCTACAGGATTCTTCCAACAAGAGGAAGAAGATTATGACGAGACACTTGCTCCATTAGTTAGAAGAAATGCACATAGAGCAACCACAAGATTAATGAGAAGGAGTCTCATGTTTGCAGATTGAAGAAAGCTTTGTACGGGCTTAAGCAGGCACCCGGGGCAGGATATGCCAGACAATTATTTTGATGAGCTTGGGATTGGTTGCCCTTTGATATTGGATGACTTGTTTCTAATAGGGAATGAGAAACTCATCGCCAAGTGCAAGAGAAAGCTTACATCAGAGTTCAAGATGAGAGAACTGAGCATGATGCATTATTTCTTGGGTCTAGAGGTGTGGCAGAAACCGGATGAGATTTTCCTGTGCCAAGGAAAATATGCTCTAGAGATTCTGAAGAGATTCAGAATGATGGATTGTTAAGCCATGCCTACATCGATGGTGACGAATCTGAAGTTATTGAGTGATACATCTTCAGAGACAGTGAATGCCACCATGTATAGACAAATGATTGGTTTGTTGATGTATTTAACGAACACTAGGCCAGATATATGCTTTGCGGTGAACACCTTGAGTCAGTGTATGGTTGAACCAAGACGTGTTCACTTGGTTGCGGCAAAGCATGTGTTGAGGTACCTGAAAGGTACAGTTGATTATGGACTCAGATATGTTTTTGATTGTGAAATAAGCCTACAAGGCTATACTGATTAAGATTGGGCCGATAGTGTTGCAGACTGGAAGAGTACATCTGGATGTTCAGATTGGTATCAACTATGATCTCATGGTTTAGCAGGAAGCAAACTAGTTTGGCGCTCAGTACGACTGAGGCAGAAAATATAGCAACGTGTTCAGCTAGTAACGAAGTAGTGTGGCTTCGGACGCTGCTTGCAGGGTTGTTTGATCTCGAGTTGAAGGTGACTTGTATTTGTTGCGACAACCAGAGTTATGTGAAGTTGTCAGAGAACCCAGTGTTTCATGACAAATCCATGCATATTGAGATCAGGTACCATTATATCAGAGATATGGTGCAGAAGAGAGCAATGAAGCTCCAATATGTCGCTACAGATGAGCAGATAGCATATGTGTTGACCAAGCCTCTATTGAGGGTGAAGTTTGTGTACTTCAGGGACAAGCTTGGCATGGTTCAGAAGGATGTCCCTCGTAAAAGGGAGTGATGAGTCACATATGCGATTCTTGGGGCAGTAGCTTGCAGAGTGTGGCAACAACGGGTGGTCATTTACGAACACGTTATTGATTGTGGCACCAGTCAACATGACCTCGCACAAGGTTAGTAGATGCCGAGCCTTCGGGGCTGGCGAGTTTCCCAGCTTTTCAAGCTGGAGGGCCAACCTATGTGGTTGGAGGTGTTTCCTAGCCTTGGGCTAGATGGGTAGTGTGTGTGCACTATATCGCCTAATCCTTGTGATTAGATGCCTGGTCACTTTGGATCGGTTGCCTGGTGTGCCAACCAGAGGTTACTAGTTCTGTATGAACTAGATGCTAGATTCTGTGTGAGCTGGCGAGTTTACTAGTTTTGTATGAACTAGATGCCAGATTCTGTGTGAATTGGCGAGTTTACTAGTTCTATATGAACTAGATGCTAGATTTTGTGTGAGCTGGCGAGGTTACTAGTTCTGTATGAACTAGATGCCAGATTCTATGTGAGCTGGCAAGTTTACTAGTTTTGTATGAACTAGATGCCAGATTCTGTGTGAGCTGGTGAGGTTACTAGTTCTACATGAACTAGATGCCAGATTCTGTGTGAGCTGGTGAGTTGCATAGTTTTGTATGAACTAGTTGAAGCCCCGTGATGACATAAGCCCGGAAGGATGATGAGACCCGAGATGCATGACTGTGACATGACCATCAGATATTCTGTGTGTGTGACTATGACAAAGCCTGTATGGCTATGATGGTGATACTTGTGACATGATCTGTTTGATCATGAGATAGCCTGTGTGGCTATGATGGTGATACTTGTGACATGATCTGTTTGATCATGAGATAGCCTGTGTGGCTATGGTGATGCTACCTGTAGACTGGTTTGCAAGATCATGTGAGTCTTGCCCATGCCATGTGAAATGGATGGATGTGTTTGAGACCATTACATAAAGGACATCTTAGTTAATACCTCCCTAGCTAAGAGGGAGTGTTGATGTTTTGGTAGCTACGGGAGGTATTAACCTCTAAGTGCAACCTTTGTACTTAGAATAGAATATTCCGGGAGTAAGAGAACCATTAAACAGATGTGTGAAAACCCTAGAAGAGAAGTTGGCCCAAGGAGAATAAAAATAAAGAATTAGAAGGCCCCAGAAAGAGAAGTCGACCCCACCTGGAAAAGTCACCTAACAGACTAGGATAAATAAAGGTAGGCATTGGCTCATTTGACACACACTCACTAAGTAAGGTGCAAGTTTGAGGAGTAGCAGTTGCAACAACTGCAGTGATGACGCAGAAGGGGGGCGCAAGTCTGAGGAAGGTGAAGCAACAGTTGCAGTGGTGAAGTCTCTCATTGCTTAGTCTTTTTGGTATCTCTCTCTTGTGCGCTTCTCTTGGTGAAGGTACTCTCTATTGGTATTGTGTTGCTGTTGCAGCAGTGGTGTTTCTGGTTAGGGTTTATCTGTTGGTTCTAGTGTGGACGTGCTAGAATCATTCTATCTAAGAAAAGGTTATTGTGCTCGGGGGTGGCATATGTGAATGCCTATGGTTGGGTGACAATGATGTGACATTGTCTATGGTTAAACAAGCATATCAAAATTTTGACACATTGAAGGTGAACCATCATAAGCATTCTTTGTACATTGTAATTACATGTTTTTGAATAGTTCCCACTAGTCAGATGTGTTTGTGTGGCTGCATATCCAGATATGCATCTGACTTAGGGTTTGGAGAGGGCTCAAGAGTCAACATTGCCTTTTTTTAGTTGGAATATTAAAGTATGCACATACACCAATGGAATTGCAAAGAGAATAGAATAGAATATTATAGAACTTTTGTTAAACGTCCACAGGGCCAATTGGTCTATGGGATGGAAAAATTACATCTTTGCAAGGATAATTCTTTGCAAAAGTGAGAGAGTCGAAATGCAGGGATGCTACAATTAGTGTATTTAGAACTGATCTGAGTCGATATGAACTTGGCAAATTGGCCGAGCGGATAGCGGGCCAAATCAAACCGGCCTTCAAATCGGTTCGGTGATCGGTTTGGTACTGAACATGCTGAGTCGAAGAACAACTTGGCCGGTTCGGTACCAAACCGGTCAAACCGATTGAGTTTGTGCCTACTCGGCCGGTTCGTTTCAGGATTCTCAACAATGCTTTCTTTCTCCTAAAGTATGCCCAAACCTTGCTAAAGCACTCAGAAATTAAACCCAAACCCTAACAAAATTGGCATATGATAAAGTGATGCTTAGTTTAATGGGTTGTTCGCTTCATCAATGGAGCTATCGTTCTGTTTGTAAGCAGGTTTGAGTCTTGAGATCACATGTATAACAAGAATTGCAAGAAATACGTGCTATGGAATCATTCCATATGTGTTGAATTAAACCTTCCAGAATGGTAACCAAAGCAACTAGATTATAACAAATCATTCCATAACCCTCATTTGTTTAATTAGTGGAAGAAATGTATGTCATATGTGATAAGCTTGAAACCAAAAAACAACTACAACATTAAACTTCCACTAAGAAACATTACACTATATTTACTTGAGTGAGTTGATTACTAATTAAGTCAGGGTTAGTGCCAATCTCATGCGTGTGATAACAAAAATGACTAAAGGCATAATGAAGCAGGTCGACCTACACTATAAATTAAAGAAGTGGAATATTTGACAATGTGTGAGCTCAGAAACAAAAATATTGAGTGAAGTGATCTACCCTGAAAATGGAACTTGGACAAAATTTTTGAATCTTTTGAGTTATTTCTTTGGTCTTTTGATTGTCTCCTAGTGTGCGCTTGGCCAAGTAGAAAACTTCGTTTGTTGGTGTGTGGGATGACCACTCCTTCCTAAGAGGTAGTTAGCATGGGGGTCCTTGACAGCAGGTCCTTTCCTCTACATAGATAATTATCTATGCACATAAATAACTTATATAATGTTGACTTCAATCACTCACCTAAAGTGGTAGAATAAGAAAGTGGTAGAATAAGGGGGTGAACAGGTTCTCACAATGATCGATATGGGCTGGTTCAACCAATGGCCTAATGATTTAAGATCTGTTATCGCTTGAAAATGCATGTCCTAATCCTCATTTTCATGAGCATTCTTCTCTCACCAGCATAATGGAAGTAGCTTGGAGTTTAGTGGCATGACATGTTGTAAGTAGAGATTTGGAGGCCATGCACCTTATTCTATGTTGCCCAAGCACTTTTCATCATCGGGGGAAGAACAAGGATGTGGAAGGAGTATGGTTGGTTTTGTTGGATAGTGGTCCGTAGATGCATTTCACTGGAAGATTCCCTTTGGCACACTTGACACCTATTTGGAGGCATGGTTACATGGCTTACATTATCTTTTATTACACCATCGATGAGGAGCCTTGTTTCTTGGTTGAACCAACACCCTTGATCTTGTAGATGGAGGATGTGAGCAAGCAACACGCCCTACCTCAAAAGGTGTTCAAGGCATGATTTATGGTGAGGTAAAGGTCCAACATAGCACAAAGGGAAAACGCCTCGCCTTGTAGAGTGATCCATAGCATGACATGTGGTTGGGATAACAAACACCTTAACTTGGAGGAGGATCAAAGCATGACATATGGCAAGGAAAGACGTTAAAGGAGGAACACCTTGCTTGAAATGGCGCCATGTGGTGTTAAAGGTATTTGTATGGTCAAAGAAAGGTCACTTGATGAGGAGTGTTCCACACTAAGTGTAAAAAAAATAACATTTTGGTTGCTTATCTACCCCCCTTTAAGAGGGACATCTTGGCAAGAAGGCATTAACATGCTAAAAGTGTATTTATGGGGCTTTACACATGAGGTGTATTCCACATATTTGGAGGCATATTCCCCTCTTGAGGTATTTGGAACAAGGGCACTTTGTTCGAAGCACATTCTATGTATTTGGAAGAGAGCCCTTTGCATGAGGAGATGCCATGTGGTATAGTTGACATGGTTCAAGCCCTCAAACAAAAAACCAATACATACTTTGAAGAAATAGAAAGATGATTAGTGGCAAGCGGATCTATGTAAAGTGGAAAGGGGTTCCAAGTCAAATTTGAACCTATAGGCTAAAGGAAGGTCAATTTGAACATTATTATCACTCAAGAGGAGGTGTGCTAGTGTTAAAGAGGGCCTAAACACCTAAGAAGGCCTAGGTGGAGGACAAGATTTAGGGACTAGAATATCATTTCTCCTATCTAAACCCTAAGAGAAATAAACCCTAATTTGGGATGTACATAGGGAGGAAGCTATAAATAGAGGAGAGATTCATTTGCTAAAGGCATGGTTGGAAGATTGGGAGTTCCTCTCCAAGCACTTAGGTGAATATCTTTAAGGGTGGGTTCGATGTGAGGTTTTTCATCTCTTTCTCCTTGCATGGATGATTAGGATTTTTGCAAGAATTTCATGGGTTTGCTGCTGAAATAGTCCTGTAGAAGGGAGAGTTTGTCACAAAAGAAGAGATTAGGGTCGAGTTTGTTAAATACTACCCGATCCTTGATGTAACCTTTAAGTATGGAAGGACTTTTGCTGCTGTAATTTTCTGGTTAGGGCAGTTTCACTCCATTTTTGTGTGCTGTCTTAGCTATAATCAGATTTCAAGAAATGATGTATTGTTAGATGTATTGTTGGCTGTTCATCTCGGGTTTCATATTATGGGTGTTCCACTCTTGTTCATTGTTGCATGTTATTACTTGGCTGTAATTTAATGGTTGTGACGGTGCATCTTGTCTAAGGGCTCTCACTTATTCTTGCATAATATGAAAATCTGTTTTGAGTAATTATGGCGCATCAGTGATGGCTTATTTATGTCTTCTCCATCATTATCAAACCCTCTTGTTCTTTGTCTTGACTCCATGGCCCAATTGGATAAGCACTGGTCTTGGTAAAATTGACCATCCCTATTTCTAAAGAACATCTTAAAACAATCTTTTCTAGGGTTTCCTGCATTGTGTCGGAAGAGAACCGGCCTAAAGTGGGAGGAAGAGTTGTGGTGACAACAGGCAACCTTCCTAAGTTACCCTTGGGTTGCACTTGGTTAAGGGAATTTATAACATTTGAAGTGCAGGTTTGGGAGCTGACAAGACCAAACCTCTATTTTAGCTTTTAGCACAATTTGCCATGGAAGGGTCTGTGATCATTTTGCTCTCCCATGTCTTCAAGCACGTGCCAAACACTTATGGGGTCCTTCATGTTTTTTTTCTTTGTTGAGATCCTTGATGTTTTTTTGCAGCTGCCGACTGAGTTGGTGAGTAAACTAAGTTCCACTTAAGGCATAAAACAACTTGGCGGACAATTCATGCTGATTTCTGAGATGTTGTATTTCACACTGCAAGTCTCTGACAACTCTGTTGAACTTGTCTCTGTTCACCTTATCCTTGTTTGCCATTGTGTCTCCTGTAGGAGCAGGGAAGGAATGGTGGAGAGAATGAAGAGAAAAGCTAGGAATAATAAGAGACTTTGATAATACCAATCTCATTTATTAGTGTGTGATTGGCTAGGCTGTCTGCCTCGAAATTCAAATTTCTGGTGACATGTGCAAAGAGGATAAAATCAACGAGTGATGCGGGCTGAAGCCCTAGACAAATTAGTTGAGATGGGGCTCCATATATTCTCCAACATTTCAATCATTTAAGCAGAATCTCCAGCTCAGTGGATTCTTCAAATGTCTTTCAAGACCCACTTTGATTATTGGTGGTGACTGTAATGCTCCATTAAAATCTATTCATAGATTCTCCCCTGGGTCTCAGATGAGCCCCCCTGCCATGGCCCTCCCCGGTTTTATGTCCTTTATTAGCTTAACATCTAGGCTTTAACACCACCAACTTTCTTTGTTATTGATATGCCTCAAAGTATGGATTGCCATTTTGATTAGTACTTTTAATTTCTGAATATAATTTTGTTTGACAGTTTGTAGTTTACGTCATGTTTTGTGCAAAATATGTTTCTCCACCATTTACATGAGGGGAACATGGTGAAATAGATAGAATTTAAATTTTTATATCATTTATTAATGCAGCTTTTGTATTTTTGATTTTGCAGGGGTTTAGTGTTTAGTTAAGTGCGAATTACATTTTGATTACTCTGAAATTGCTTTGCCTTTTTCCTGAAACTTGTGATATTTAGAAGCTGCTCAGATTTGCTCTCAGAATGACTTATTGTAAAACTCGTTAAACTATTGATTGAGGTTTTGAGCAGAGCTACTTCATACCATGCTGTATTGAATTATACTTATTTCTGATAATGCAGAGAAAGCTTGTATGAAGATGAAGCCTTTGATCAAAGGCAACTTGCAGCATTGGTTGTTTCAAAGGTGGAGGAAAACTACAAACTGCATTTTTGTACTTCAGTATTTCTGTTCGCATGTGCAGTTGACTTTCTTTTAAGATATAACTTTCACATTTATGTTTTTGATTTCAGAATTTAGATACTATGGATACCTTATTCATAGGTCTTTTGGCATATGTGCACTTGATTTTGTCACCACCTTTTGAGTTACGGTATAGCTTACATGTGTTTTTTCTATTCAATCCAGGTTTTCTATTACCTCGGGGAGCTTAATGATTCCTTATCCTATGCTTTGGGTGCCGGAAGCTTGTTCAATGTTTCAGAGGATTCAGATTATGTGCACACTTTACTTGGTAAGTACCAAGAACCCTATGCTTGAAGAGGCTACCTACAAATATTCAGCATTCCTAGGATGCTTCATTTTGTGATTGTCCAGCCCAGTAGTGTTAGTATGCCAATTTTAAAAGATGCTCATTGTGTGGGTTGCAATGTTGGATCCTTTATAACTAACGTGCACTAATTTTTTGTTGTCTGAATTTTCAGCCAAAGCCATAGATGAGTATGCAGCTCTCCGAACCAAAGTGGTAGAATCAAATGAAGAGGCATTGCAGATGGACCCTAGACTACAGGCAATTGTAGAAAGAATGCTAGACAAGTACGCATTTATTGAAACCCATGATTAACTTATTATTGCATTTCTTATGATTTCAGCTTTATATCATCTTCTCTGTTAGTGTTCCTGGTGCATCAATAATATTGAGATCTGAGTCCTCTTGGGATTTAATATTGTCAGATGCATTTTGGAAAGCAAATTTCAGCAGGCGGTGGGCATTGCACTTGAATGCAGAAGGCTTGATAAGTTGGAAGAGGCAATTATGAAGAGTGATAATGTTTCTGGAATGCTGTCTTATTGCATCAATATCTCTCAAACATTTGTTCATAGAAGAGAGTACCGATGTGAGGTAATATATATTGTTACATATGATGTGTTCTAGGCATCTGCATATTTTGCTTCTGTGCATTAGCTTTACGATATGTTTGAGCAAATCCGATTTTTAGGGTTGTTTACGAGCACAATTGATAGACCACTGAAAGTAAGTTGCCTGTCTAAACGATAAAGTAGTGTCACCAGAAGTTCCATAGTCGATTGTGTTTCTGTAAGAAATGATATTGCTTTGAACTTTTGAAGAGAAAAAATCGAAATGGAAAATTTATTAACGTCGGCAAATGACCAAAAGTGGTCAACATGACTGAAAGTTGAAACACATATCAGCATATAGGGCACCAGTGAAGGGTCATCTCGTGCATCTCCCAAAGGTAGTACATGTAACTTTTAAGCGACGTATAATCCTCTATGGACATAGAAAATGGATAAAAGTAGACTCAAGTATGTCATGTGCCAAAAATATAAAATGTCTCCATGCATTTATGGTATATGCCGCAAAGCTCAGCTATGTGGGGCCTATATTGTGACTACAAATCATGCGGGGTGTAGCTACAGTTTACAAATCATGTTGGGTGTAACTACAAATTTAAGTTGCAGGAAATGCCTACCCAGCCTGCATCCCAGTATCTGAAACACACAGAAATGGGAAATGGGTATGGTACAGCAGCTTGGAAATACCCTGAGCTGTACTGTACTGTGTTTCAGAATTTGGAAACGCTTTACAGTATGGTTCAGGCTGCTTCTACACCCTGAGCCATACTGTATATCATTTTACGATTTGGAAATGCTTTATTGTACAGATCAGGTCGTTTCTGGGCCATTTCGATGTGAATGTATGATGTTTTGGTGCTTTTCTTGAGTTTTCTGGGCCCACTCAAGTGCCATGAGGGGCATGGAACCATATGGAACCTCAAAACCCCTAATAGATGATTAATAAATACACAATAACGTCTAATTTGTTTCTAAACCTACTTAATTTATTATTGTATATTGATTTATAGCTATATTTTAACATATGTAATATTATATATATGTTATATTATGTCAATAGACATTATATTATTAAAATCTAAATTATATATAACTTAATGGCTTATACTATAGATTTATCATTTTTATATTATATTAATTTTGTTTTTTTCAAAATTTTAAGTATTTTTTAATATATATTATTGCCCCTCCCAACCTGCCATTTCCTGTAAATTTGACAAAACTTCTAGCTGTTCCAGATAATTGTATCTGCATTACCAGCACTCCTGTGTTCCAGAAACTTGTGCAACATAGATTAATACAGAAATGTTGGGCTATTCTATAAACCCATTTTTGGCTACTTGCTCGTTTCTTTGAACTTCAGAAGGTCAGAAGGTCGATTTTGACAATATGCATCATCAGGTCATTTTTCTTTTTGTTTAGCCTTATGCTCTTTTTTTGGTAGTCAAACCTCTATTTTTGACTGAACAAGGTATGAAAATCTATCCTATATATGCTTTATAATCAGGCTACCTTTGGTTAAGAGCCACAATTGAAGGGGTATCTATTCTGCCAAAGTTCTCCAGGACTTGCACCTAGCCTCATCCGTACTTTGATATTGATGTCTATTTTCAGTGAAGGAAATGGAAATTACTAATAATTTTGTTTGCTTGTTTGTTTAACCTTTCTTCAATGTTGGATAAATTCATGTTTTGAATGTTTGTCATCTTGCTGAAATCCTTCTATGTGCCTGGCTGCATGATATGGATTAATAAGAATATTGCCTCCTTTGATTTATCAGTGGATATAAGCCTTAAGGAAACAATGGTTAGTAGAGGGGTTGCAATTGTTTTTATAAAAGTGGTCACGGGTTCAAGTCAGGATAGCTCAATTTTATTATCAAAGTATTTTGAATTAAAAATTTCAAGCCTTAATGTTCAATCTTAGGGGAAAATTTGGCTTGAAGGATTGCTTTAATCCCACTTGATAGATAATCATTCTGAATAATAATAGATATTTATAGTACTAAATAAAGTATGGTACAAGAATATCGGGAATGTTCCTCCATTCCCCACCACTGGGGGATTCTTCACAAGTGTTTCCCTGACCCTAGGGGCTGGGGTACAGCAGGAAATATACCTGTTTTCCTGTGGACATCCCCCTCACCTCGAAGATGTTTGTTCCTGTTTAGGGAACGTTGATTCTTGTTTTCTTGTAGACATCCCCCTAACCTGGAGGTTTTTTTTACTGTTTAAACTTTAGGGGATGTATGGGGGATGTTCCCAACCTCCTCATCCATGCCCAGGTTTCTTGACTGAAAATTTTTCGTGGGGATGTTTCTTGCAATTTGGCTTGAACCGATTCATTTGCCAGGTGATTTATAAGTTGTGGTGAACTGACTTGTTTATTGAGGGGTTCTTACAATGAATTTTTTGTAGGGATACTTGTTGCAATTTGCCATTGTTGCACCAGGGACGCATCCCTGCCCTGGTATTAGTATATGTTTCATGTGGAATTGTTCAGTAAATATGATCATTGATCATTGTTTATGTTTATTACCTTTATGTTTTGATATTTAACAATTTCATTAGTTTAGGCTTTTACATATTTAATTCCCTATTGCACTTCAGAATATTAATTTTTGAGATTTTGGTTTTCAGATTGCAATCTCCTCTGTATTATAGTGTTTGCAGAGTTTCACCTGTATACAAAACCTGTTTCTATCAAGTCTCATAGAGGATATACTTTTTATGTGCAGGTTCTTCGGCTCCTCGTTAAAATTTATCAAAGTTTGCCTTCGCCTGACTATCTTAGCATCTGCCAGTGTCTTATGTTCTTAGATGAGCCTGGAAGTGTTGCAAGTATTTTGGAGAGCTTGTTGGAGTCTAAGGATAAGGTATTTTTCTCCAAGTGAAATTCTTTTAACTGTTTTACATATGGTGTAGCTTTTGTTTAGATATCACTTATCTAGACTGTTTTTTTGCAGGATGGGGCTTTGATGGCTTTTCAAGTAGCTTTTGATCTGTTTGAGAATGAGTATCAGGCTTTTCTCTTGAAAGTTAGAGATCGACTACCTGAGTCCAAAACTCAATTATCCAATAACCCAAGTTCTAGTCAATCATCATTAGCAACACATGATGAATCTCATGGCCTAAATGCTCCTGAAAATGGTGTCATTGCTTCTCCTGACACCTCTGCTGCAATGGACACATCTGAGGATGTCCACATGGTAGATGAAAGCATGATGGAGACTGTTCATACTCGCAATGGGACAACCAATCTAACAGACACGAAAGAAGCAGCTTACACAGAAAGATTAGCGAAGTTAAAAATAATTCTATCTGGAGAAACACCCATACAACTGACTTTACAGTTTTTATATAGTCACAACAGGTATGCAATCTTAGAATCGCTCTTTATCAAATACAGTAGGTTTGCATGACCTAAAATTCTCGAACCGCTGCTATGATGGCATCTTTATGATTCTTGTTTTCCTCTGTGCCCCTGTTTTCTATGCGTCTTCATGTCTTTCTTACAATATCTCATTTCACAACTATTGCATTGCACTCACTTACTTTCTTTTGTTCAAATCTGAAAGTTGCAAACTAGTAAGAAAATTAAATGATTTAATTAACGAAGGTGTGTTACTCAAGAAGCACAATTAAATGTTGGATTTCTTCACAAACATGTCTTTGGAACTGATTGCGCCGAGAGATGCTCTACAGTCCAGTATGGGGGAGATGTTCATGTAACATAATGCATTAAAATAATAATAAAACATTAAAAAAAATAATAAAAATTTATGTCGGCTCCAATACACACACATGCACACACTACAACCCAGTATGGGGGAGATGTTCATGTAAAGTAACACATTAAAATTATAATAACACATTAAAATAATAATAAAACATTTTTTTTTGTTTGCTAGCATGGACTAGCCTATGGCATCTAAGCCGACCCAGGGGCATCTAAGCTGTCAAAGTCACCCAGGGATTGCACTTGGTGTTTGGCCACACCAACCCTTATCATGGCTGGATTTTTTTGGTGTCTCCTCCCGATAGCGACGGGCTTCGAACCTGGGTCGCCATGCAGAACGAGGCCCCTCAAAACTGATCGCTTTATTGGAATTTGACAATTAATAATAAAACATTAAAATAATAATAAAAACTGAATAAAATAATAAAATAATAAAATTTTATGTCGGCTCCATTATATATATATATATATATATATATATATATATATAATTACTTTGAGTGGATAACAACTAGCCTAGATCCGTTTAACTCCGAATCTATCAAGCGCCAAGAGGTATCAAATCTCTCGAGGTGCAAACCTTTAACCTTTCTTTAAGTTTTGCACTCTAAACCTTCAAACCTTTAACCTTTGCTTAAGTTTTGCACTCTAAACCTTCAAACCTTTAACCTTTCCTCAACTTTTGCACTCTAAAAAAGGTTTGCACCTCGAGAGATTTGATCCCTTTCGGCGCTTGATAGATCCAGAGTTAAATGGATCTAGGCTGGTATATAAAACACTATGAATAATTTGCAAGACATCAGGTTATAAAGTCTTTTATCTGTTGATTCCGTGACTGCTCAAGTCTAATGTTCTTTTTTTTTGGATTATGCATAGTGGTTGCAATGTCTAAGATTCTGAACCTGTCCAAATACAGTTATAGACATTCCTGCCTAATAGCTGTTACAAAGGTACTCCATGTTACCTGAAATGGGAAATGGAACAGGAAACGGGAAACATAACAAGAAACAGGGGCTAGTGGCTTTTGAGATAAGCAATCCCCCCCAATGGCAAATTATGGATATAGAAGGAAAAATCCATTTTCTTAAAGACCCTAGAGATACAATGCACAATATAAATGAAATTATATTCACGTTTACATGCATATTTTAATAGGTGCTTCCAGTCAACACATGCAAGTGAAACTCCCGAAGGTGGGAATTTGTTGAAATGTAGGAAGTACATCTCATAACTAATGGAAAATCCTTTGTCTAAGACACTATTACTGGGGGTATCTTTTCTACCAAATTCATCTAAGACTTGCTCATGTTGCCAAGTTGCCAACCACATGAAATGGCTCACTTGCATGAACAAGATGGCCTATGAGGGGCAAACATGTCTTTGGGGAAATTTGTACCTTGGGTGAGGAAATAACAACATCCCTGATACACAAATGAACCAAGCCCTCACTGACAATTTCACATCGTAATGGACAATAGTACAGCAAATCACATCATGACATAATATAGCTCATTCTAAGCTAGAAAAACCATATTCACATCATAATATAGTCTATAGGTTTGTCATTCCTCTATCTAGAAAGTTGAAAACATAATAATGTGCAAATTGTAGACTACCTTATGCATTTGGGAAAGTCATATGCCAAAGTCAATGATAATATACTCATAGCAGAGTCTAGACTAGTAATTAAAGTCATAATGCTCCATGCCATTTTACACCTTATGTGTTGTTGCTAGTGGAGTGCTTATTGAGCCAGAGCCACTAGGTTGATGGTGACCATTGTGGGTGAGGTCATCTAGAAATTTCTCTACATCCTCTCCTGTTAAACCTCCAAAGGAAGGTCATTGCTATCATCATTTGGTGAGCCATTGTAATCCCATAAGTTAGTATGTCTAACTGGATACTCTTGCTATTGTCGGCATAGAAGGTGAATATCTGAATGGACAAACATCAAATCTTGTGCTTTTTGGGAAATAAGTTTTTTCTGTTTGACTTATTGGATTGAATGCATATTTGATTGACTTTTGGTCCCATGTTGATGAAATAGTGAATGATTATTATGTGTGAGATGAAATGTACTTTACTTTTATATTGAAGTGGACAATTCTTGGTTTTGGCACCTTCTAACAATGCCATTTGTGATTGTTGTCTACCCATTGGCATGCAAACTAAAGAAATCATTTGCAAATAGTTGAACCCATTTAGATTAGAGGTGCTTGTTATCCAAACTGCAACTTGTCACTGAAGGTGAGGATCGTGACTTGGAGTGAAGTCGACATCATGTGCTTGTGTGGTATCCTATCTCATAGTCTTCTATTGGCGTGGCTTTATTCCTAGGTGAATTGTTTGTTCATATGGCCTTCCACTTGTGTGCTTTACCTATGGTCTCCTTTGCACATGTGACCTGTTTGCATGTGTGGTTCCACTTGTGTGCACGCTGTGCCATGTTGCCTTTTGTTGGCAGTCTCCAATGCCCCTTGCTTTGCCTACTTACTCCTCCCCATTCTCCATGAGCTCCCCCAACCTTGCACCTTCCCCCATGCTCTCACTCCCATCTCCCTCGATCCCCTCCTATCCCTTATCTCTTACACTTTTTCTCTTCATCCTTCCTCGTCCCTTCCTTCCCAGCATGCTAACCCCTCCACCCTATTACCATACCCCCTTACAGATCCCCCAATTCCCATAGTCTTTTCTGTAATCTCCCCTCCTAAACCAACAAATCCATATGTAACACACTCAGACATTGTAGGGATGGGAAAACAAGAGTTGGAACTTGCAGACTTCGTGACGAAGGTTCCTCACATAGGCCTATAGATTGTTAATGCAGCATACTCGCTGTCAATGCATATCTCCAAACCAAGCCTAGACTTTGGTAACATGTGACTCTCCCTAAAGACTCAATTTCGTTAGTAGCCCAACTTCGTAGTGTTGCTAAATTGGTAGAACAGTGACAGGAAGATATGCTCACTCTTTTGAATTGGGTCTTAGAGGTGGAAGTTGAAAACCTTACTTTCAAGAAATCGCTCGTTGAAAACAAATTATATGAAGCTTTTCACCCACTAAATGATGCCTTACACAAAGAAATTCTAGACCTTAGAAACGAGCTGTTAGATTTTAGGGTAAAATTGAAAACAGCAGTCTCTTTTTAATTTCAATGCAAGGACAACTTAGATCTGTAGCTTAAACTAAGATCAGAGCATATAAAAGATAGATCTCTACCAGACTGTAACAGTAGAAGAGGAAAACTCAGATCATATGCAATAAAACTCAGATCTTAAACAGTAATAGAAAGTTCTCTAAATGTAACAGCAGATCCAAGTAACAGCAGATCTATATAACAGCAGATCTATAACTTGATTCTGGAATTATACTCAAACAGTAAACAGGAGCATATCATATAGATCTGTACAGTGCTTATTCAACAAATCAATTCTATAGTTAACTCAGGTCTAAAATTAGAAGCAACAAGTAGGAAGCATACCTGGTACCAGCCTTACCTCTGAAGATAGCACAAAACCACAATTGGTGTAGGTCCTTGTAGTTATGCTCAGACAAAGGTTCAGTTCATGGATCTACAAAAGATCTTATATGCCAAAGGT
>ML786606.1:365234-402489 GCA_009831015.1 Picea engelmannii | reverse complement strand
GGTTATAGTAGGTGTAGTTTCTCCTGCTACATGGATAACAAATTATATACTTTCGTATAAAACACAATTCTTTTCAATGAAAAGAAAACAAACACAAACACTATGAGAGTTCAACATAAACATGAGAAATAAGTTGATAAACATCAATGCCATGTGAAACTCAATAGAAAATAGCACCTACTCAAAAGATCTCTGTATTGTGATAAACCAACCTATTTGGCCTGCTAAAACATTTTCTTTGCTTTGCTGATGTTTTATGTTCCATTCCAGTATGGTAGAATGAATTTAGACCAAGAGAGGTTTGTCCCACACTGGGTGCCCCTTAGAATCAATGCATCACAATAATTATGTGCATACTTTTACAACAATCTATGAAGAGGTTGTGGAGTCAAAATATGACCATCTCATATAATGCAATTAATTTGGCGGTTATTCAGCTATGTTGTATGCAATGAATGAGCTTGGACATATCAGAATGCATTCAAAAACTGATAAGCCTAAGGGGGCAATGAGGGTATTGATTTTAAAGGGGGAGAGTTGGAGTGGATTGAGTTAATTGATATTGATATATATTATTATTCTCTATAAATGTGGTATTCAAGAAGCACAACCAAATCACAATTCCACTTTTAATATAGTTTTACAAAACAATATGAATAGTTTGTAATCTAAGTCACTTGACACGGGGACATGTTTTCCAAAGAAATATTTTTGTCGAGAACCTGCCCCATTCTCCCTAGAATTTCTGGATGGATGACAGATCAACCTCCAGCCACAGAGGTTACTGGTGACCCCAAAGGACTCTACAAGGATGGATCCAAAACTTTTGTGGACTTCACAAGTGAGTGTCTTACTAATGGAGCTAACCCATGGGGCTGTCACAGGGACATATACTTTTTTTTAAGGAAAATCTCATTGGATCCTTCCCTCTTCCCCGAAATATCTGGATGGAGGGCCACTCAACTGCCAAACACAAGGTATCTGCGTGACTCAGCTGGACTTGAACCTCAGTAGGACTAGAACCAGAGACTTCATGACAAACTCCACCTTGAAATAGTGCATTCAAATGGATTGAGCTAACCCATTGGGCTACACACACATTTTTGAAGGAAAACTGCACGAGGAAACCCTTGGGCATTTGGTGTTGATTACAATGCCTGACCTGGTGGGGACATCGAGTGCATTCAAATGGATTGAACTAACCCATTGGGTTACACACACATTTTTGAAGGAAAACTGCACGAGGAAACCCTTGGGCATTTGGTGTTGATTACAATGCCTGACCTGGTGGGGACATCGAGTGAGGTACCCAACAGAGGCAGCCAACCTGGGGGATTGACCTTGAGAAGCTCAAAACACTCAACCACTTGAGCTGGCCCATCAGGCTGTATCTATATATATATATATAATTAATTATTTTTTTATTTATTTTTATTTTTCCCAGAGAAATAGCTTCCCCTCACCCTACTGCACATAAGCATTCAGAATGATGACCTTGGTATCAAGCTAGTGCCTTGAGGATCCTCCATCCCACCTAGGTTTTTTGGATGGAGGGATGTATTAACCGCCAGTGACAATAGTGGTGGAACACTCAGAGAGAGAGAGAGAGAGAGAGAGAGAGAGAGAGAGAGAGAGAGATCTACAATGCATCAAACACATGAATACACTATAGATCATTCACACAGAACACATGAAATGTAGTTTTCTCATTCAATGTCATCAAAACGTATTACGTAGATAAGATCACAAATAGCTATGACATTTGCAAATACAAAATAGGGTAGAAGAATCTCATAGCTCATCCACTTGGATCTTATAATCGAAATCATCAATATCACCACTGCCAACACTGCGATTATTCTCTCCTCCCTCCTTGGTATCCAGTCCAAGTGCTGCATCTGTTGGTGTGGTAGATGACCCTTGAAGAGGATCACCATCATTAAAAGTGTTCAGCTCTAGGGCTGGTGCATTAAGTTTCAAATATTGTTACTTTTAAAATAATTGACCTGTGCCAACACAGGACTTGGCCATTGGCCTTCATTGGGACACATGTTACCTGATTGTCAAACATGCTCAAGACGTGTGTCCCATGAGTGTCTGACACTCAAGTCACAGGTTTGCTGGGTGTCCAAGTGTCTGACATGTGGACATATCACGTGTGGCCTACAAGGAGAGTATCCTGTGGCTTAGTTTGTAATGTATAGGATTATATATTTAACATCGGATCATTCAGGGAACAACAAGATCTCATGTTCTTTTCATTGCAAAAATAATATTGTGACATTTTTATATAAATTTTTAGATCTGTCCAACTATTGTGAACATCATCAGAATTATCAACCTGACAGTTGGAATGACTAACTTATAACAATATTTTTAATGTTGCAGAGCAGATCTTCTGATACTGAAGACAATAAAGCAATCAGTTGAGATGCGGAACAGTGTCTGTCACAGTGCTACCATATATGCTAATGCACTTATGCATGCTGGAACCACTGTAGATACATTCCTGAGAGAAAATCTGGTCAGAGGCCTTTCTTTTTATGGATGTTTGGCTAATCTACTTATTGCATTTTTTGGAGTATTATTTTAATCAGCTAGAGTTCTAACTTCTAGCACATTCTGTTACCAGGAATGGCTCAGCAGAGCCACAAATTGGGCAAAGTTCAGTGCTACTGCTGGTCTAGGTGTCATTCACAGGGGTCACCTTCAACAAGGTCGATCTTTGATGGCTCCTTATCTTCCTCAGCATGGTTCATCTGGTGGTGGAAGCCCATATTCCGAAGGTGGAGCCTTGTATGCTTTAGGGCTTATTCATGCAAACCATGGGGAAGGTATTAAAGAGTTTCTTCGCGAAAGCTTGCGCAGTACAAATGTTGAAGTGAGTGTCCACCTAACTTTCAGCTACTGGTGTGATTTGATGTGTAGAACCTTTAGTGAAAAAAATGTTGTTCAACTCAAATATTTGTTTTCAAAGTACTTATAACAAACTTGTGGTGATTGCAAAAGATAATTCAACACGGTGCTTGTTTGGGACTGGGTTTGGCCGCTTTGGGAACTGCTGATGAAGAGATTTATGAAGATGTCAAGAACGTTCTTTACACAGATAATGCAGTTGCTGGAGAGGCTGCAGGCATAAGTATGGGCTTGCTTATGGTTGGAACTGCAAGTGAAAAGGCCAGTGAAATGCTTGCATATGCACATGATACTCAACATGAGAAGATCATCAGGTATCGTTGGTTACTTATGTTTGAACTATGAAAAAGTATTTCATGTGAAAATACCATTTGAAGATTTATTTTTTCTTGACTTAAATTCAACTCAGGTTTAAACTTTCCACCAGGTATTAATATGTCTATTTGTAAAAACTTTCCACCAGGTATTAATATGTCTATTTGTAAAAAAATGTGTACAGGGGTCTTGCCCTTGGAATAGCACTAACTGTCTATGGAAGAGAAGAAGAGGCTGATACACTTATAGAGCAAATGACTCGGGATCAGGATCCAATTTTACGCTATGGCGGGATGTATGCTCTGGCCTTGGCATACAGGGGCACATCCAATAACAAAGCCATTCGTCGTCTGCTGCACTTTGCTGTCTCTGATGTCAGTGATGATGTGAGAAGAACTGCGGTGCTGGCACTTGGATTTGTTTTATACTCTGAACCTGAGCAGGTTTATATGCTATCCTACAGTGTACCATGCTTTTATTATTTGACCAATTTAGAGTCTAGACTTGATGTTATAACATTTATGTTGCATCTTGATGGAGCATTTTGACGCAATAGTTAAGAATATGATCAAAGGGGTTAGTGTATTCTGTCTTGATCCTTTATGCTAGTGCTAAATCAAACTCTGCAAATTTTACAGACCCCACGAATAGTATCTTTGTTGTCCGAGTCATATAATCCACATGTCAGATATGGAGCAGCCTTGGCAGTGGGTATCTCTTGTGCAGGCACAGCATTAAGTGAGGCCATTTCGCTCTTGGAACCATTAACATCAGATGTAGTAGATTTTGTTCGTCAAGGTGCTCTTATAGCCATGGCTATGGTTCTTGTGCAAACAAATGAGGCACGTGAACCTCGTGTAGGTAGCTTCAGGTATGCTATTATACAATGTTGTAAGCTTTCATTTAGCAGACAAATGTTCATTGTTGCCATTGTAGTTGCACTTATATTGTCAATGTTTAATGCAAAGTTTCCGGTTGAAATAATGACTTCTAATTTTTGGCATTTCAAGGTAGAATTGTGTCCTATAGAGATTGATGGTGCTATTAGATTGCATTTGGCGCAATCTATCTTTTTACCACCCTGACATTGTTTTTATTGCTTACTCCAGGCGTCAACTTGAGAAGATCATTCTTGACAAGCATGAAGATACCATGAGCAAGATGGGTGCAATTTTAGCTTCTGGTATTTTAGATGCAGGTGGTCGGAATGTCTCAATTAAGTTGTCATCCAGGACTAAGCATGACAGAATTACTGCTGTTGTTGGTATGGCAGTATTTAGTCAATTTTGGTATTGGTATCCACTTGTATATTTTCTGAGCCTATCTTTTGCACCTACTGCTTTGATTGGGCTCAATTATGAACTAAAGGTCCCAAAATTTGAGTTTCTTTCACATGCCAAGCCCTCATTATTTGAGTACCCTCGTCCTACAACACCTCCAACAACAACTTCTGCAGTAAAATTGCCAACTGCTGTTTTGTCTACATCAGCAAAGGCTAAAGCTAGAGCAAAGAAGGAAACAGATCAGAAAACTGCTATGGATGAGGGGAACATTTCTGGTGAAGCAGGACCCATCAAAGGCTCAAAATCTAGTGATAAGGAGGGGGAAGCAATACAGGTAACTACCACCTGCAATTTGATTCTATACTTAACAAGTTCTTACGTAAATAGGGCATTTTTTTAAATGACAGTTCAGAGGTCAACATCTTTTTCTGGATATTGTAGAGCTCCTTTACCATTCAATTGCCTGTTCCTAAATTTAAAAGGTTATTTCTCAAATTTCATATCATAGCTATTTTTGTCTTGTCACCACTTATTAGTTATTGTCACCTAATTATATGTAATGGACTTTTCTCCAGTGAAAACAGGCACGAAGGTGCTGTAGGAAATATTGTAGTGGAAATCTAGGAATGGAGTGTATCACATCACTGTTGTTTATGGTCATGGTTGTGATGAAAAAATCAGGGTCAATTTAACACTGTTGTTTAATGCTTTCTGCTGCTTAACTTTATCTGCTGAACTTTATGATCTTGGGCTTCTTCTGGATTCGTCTATCTACATAACCTATTCTGCTTTTATTCTTATTTGGGTTAATTTCATTTTTGCAGTTAGATAATGCATCTGAGAAGAAAGCAGAAGCCGAGCCATCTTGTGAAATTCTCTCAAATCCTGCTCGAGTTGTCCCAGCGCAGGAAAAGTATATTAAGTTTTTTGAAGAGAGTAGATATGTGCCTATTAAATTAATGCCTTCAGGGTTTGTTTTACTAAGGGACACCAAGCCATCAGAACCAGAAGTGTTTGTTTTGACTGATGCACCTTCATCATTAGCATCATCTGGAAATGCCTCAATCCCCCAAGCACCTGCATCGGCTGTGTCTGTTGAGGATGGAGAACCTCAACCACCTCAACCTTTTGAATTTAACACATGATCCAACTGATGGGACAGGTTTTTATTGGAAGAAATTGTTTCTTGAAAGAGTCTTTCAAAATGACAGGCCTTCCAAATGCCCTCTTTATTTCCATTTTTCAGAAGTCGGTATGTGGCTTTGTTTAGTTTTATCCTTGCCTCTATCTTGTATGATCTGCACAGCTATGCACCTCTTGCTTTCTGCACTCGTGCTGTTGGTGACGAGTGTGGAAAATCTACTCAAGACAATTGAAACGATTCGACTTGTTTTATGAGATGTATGTTTAACTGCACCAACAATGGAGTTCATCATTTATCCTTGCACGCTGCTGTCAGTTCACTGTTTAAAAATTTACATATTTTCCAAAATGATGCAAAGATCGTATCTGTATGACTGCTGTATTTACATATGGTGTGATAAACATCCTACAAAAAGGGGAGTTCTACTCAATCAAATGTATTTAGCTTTTTCTATTCCCTAATAACCAAGGGGTGGTGTTTGAGCCCTCAGTCTCACTAGCTCAAAATAAAAAAGATCAAAATCTGTGTCTAACCATTCAGTAAATATGCACAACCCATAGTATTTTCTCAGAGAAGAACCTATATTTTCCTCTTGCTACATTTGAGAAGAGGATGATAGTTCAGATCACCGATTAAATGGGTTTATTAATCTTTTAAATCGAACATAAGAGAAGTTATTGTTTTTAAATACTATTATTTGTTCTTCAAAGCGAGTAAAATTGTGGAGTATTGATCCGGAACTTGGTGCACAAATAAAGTTATGTTCTTTCATATCAGCGAGGCACTTCGCTAGAAACGGTTGCACTTTGCCTTAGGAGACAAGCATTCAGATATTAATTCAAGTGCACATGGATTATGCAAAAGGTTATTCTCAAGGACTGGCCATGGCTAGAATTTTATCAAACTTATGGCATCATCTTCAGCCAAGTGCAATAGTCTTGCAATTGAAGTATAGTGCAGCGTGCTGAATGCCTCTTTGATGGATTTTCTAGAAGAGAACTATTCTGGGAAACATTTAGTTACAATTTTCGATCAAACAAACACTAGTTGTTCAAGCTGTTAAAATGATGATTAATCTATCCTAAATGAATTTAGTAGAAAAAAAGGTTGCAGTCTGATAGAAATATTTATCGAGATATGCTGAAAATCATATGTCTGTGCAACTATCCATCTGTAACCCAATAGAACTCCACCCAACCCACCATGAAATCTTACACCACATGCAGTGTAGAACCTGCTTCTCCTAGGGTTGTGCACACACCTTGGTCAACAATTCTACCCGCTTCATTAAGTTAAGTTGTCTATTTATGTAAGTACTTATTTTAGTCCTCGCTCTCACCACGTAACATACAAGCACTTCTTGTGTACTACAAAAGAATTATATGTCTAGCCGATGAATTTATGATCGGTCCACTTATTAGAGAACCAGCTAAAAAGTGGCAGGCCCATGTCACTGCTTCTAATCAGGTCCATGTTACTACTAATCTTTTTCTATTATTAGAACTTTTTGTTAAGCATGCTGTACATCCATTAAGCCCATCAATTGTGCATTATGTTTAATAAATAATAATAATAATTTAATTTAAGGTCACAGCCTAGTTGGATGTCAAATTGACGTATAAGACTTCATTTTTGGTTGGACTTCTTCTACTCAGTGATTTGACTGCTTAGTCTATGGAGATGTACATACTCTACTTTTTGGATTCGAACCTATGATGTCTAATGGAGAAACATGTTTTTAACCATCACACCCATTTGATATAAGTTTGTGTTTGGGAGATTGCATTTTATATGAAATGAAACTAGTCTCTCTATATAGCGTTCCAAAAGAGGCACTTAATAGTCTTGCTGGAAGAACTTCTATTGCTATTATGGTCATGATATCATTTGATAGTTTGCATGTGCCTCTGAAGTATGGAAGTTATATCTGATCAAGTAAATCATAAATTAGTATGAGTTTGATGTGTAATTTTTATGGCGGCCATTTATGTTAAACTTTGAACGTTACAAGGCAATTTGTAAATAGGTTTTTTTATCAACATTATTTCTCTGATATTTGGGCTTCGGTGAGAGATTCTACCCTGGAAGTCCTTGAGGAGCTATGTCTTGTTCGAAGATTTAAATTGCTAATATTTTAAGCACACCGAGTTAAAAATCACTTGTGTTTTCAATAAGTTCTTATAATGAAAAGTCGAAAGAATAAAAACAGCAAATTATCAGTATTCTTCATATTTAGTTGAGGATGAAAGTTATAATGGCATGTCATTTATAGTTATAAAATTCAAAGATCAAATTCACATTGCTACTATGTCAAGCACATTAAGAAAAATAACTTACGAATTCAGTAAGTTTTTATAACAAAAGGTTGAAAGAACAAGAACAAGGTGTCGCTATTTTTCATATTTAGTCGAGAATGTAAATTATAATTTCATGTTCATTTATAGTTATAAATTTCAGAGATCAAATTCACATTCAATTATAAATGTAATCGGGAAACTTTTCGAGGAGAGGCCCAATGATTGGAACAGGAGATGAGGAAGCCCCATTACCAAAAGAGGGGCTAGAAAATTTTCCAAGGCAAGGTTTAACGTAGAAAGACACTCTTTTCTCAAGTAAAGAGCTGTACTAAAGATATGTGAGTCTCAATATAGTATAAAGAGCTCAAATTCTAGTTATTCATTAGATGGTTGTGGTGACGCTCAAGTGAGAGCTCAAATTCTAGTTATTCATTAGATGGTTGTGGTGACGCTCAAGTAATATGCTGTTGTGGAATCTAATCAATAGGGAAGTAGTTATAGTGGAGAATATGGGTATGTGGAATTAGTGTGGTCCATTTTTATGCTTTGTATGTGGGTGGGGAGAATATTTTTTTGGAGTTGGTTATGATATGATCCCAAGGGCGACATATATGGGGTTAAATGTATATGTAATAGTGGTTGGCCTAATAAAGAAGTCACATGTGCAATATGTGGATAGGTATATATAGAGATTGTTATCCCCCACTTTTAGGGATAACTAGGAGATTATGTCTCGAGGCCCATAGGTCCTAGACATGGAGTACCGAGAGTTGGATCGACTTTAGCATGGCCTTGGAGGGCCTATTTTTTTCTCCTTTTAGCGCCCCTACCTTACCAGCAACAACAACATCCATCACCATCGGCTTGGTCTTGTGTCAGAGATGGTTTTTGCTCCATGAGGTAATGAGTCCGGGTATCATGGTATGCCACTCTGATCATCAAAACCTTTGAATATGTGCATTTAATTCCTTTTGTTTCTAACAAATGCTTGGATCTTATACTTGCTCACTTGACCGTGTCTGGGGGGAATGACAGGATGCCTTAGTAAGCCTGTGTCCGTAGGTTTTGGTTTGCCACTGGGGGATTTTTGAAAAGCCATCGTTCGCAACTGTCATAGCACCACTTTTTCATCTTGCTTCTCGCTCATCTATCCCATTACATTTGTCCGGGCACTGGGTTGACCTATCATTTGAGGATTGCACCTTACCTCGTGGGAAGAAGGGGCTAAAGGCCCAGAAGGTAAAAGTACGCTGACAAAAGATAAAAGCCTAAAAATAGAACCTCGAGATGCTTCGCCCAGGGATCCCCGAGAAAATAGTAAAAGGCTTCTCAGCAAGAAACAAGAGGGACCCATAAAAATTAATAAAAAACAAGATCTAGTCAGAGGATAGGGGGTTTCATCACGAGCCAGCCTACTAGGTCCATGGGTATCTAGCAGTATGACACTACTAGCAGTTGGTTACCACACCAGGGTAGTGACTCTTGGTTGCATGACCAAGAGAAAGGGGGTCTCATCACGAGCCAACCTTCTCATTTTTGTGAAAGTACTTGTGGGTAACGCTGCCACCACTAGTCACCATGCCGGGGCAGTGTCACCTGATTAGCTTCTTGATGAAAAAAACAATAAGAATAAAATAATAAAATGCATGAATGGGCTTGGAAAAATTGCATCCAGGACAGGTGCAACTCTTTTTCTACAAAGACACCCACAGATAAAACTTTGTACTCCCTTGCTCTCACTGCACCCATTGTCAAGACATCCCTTATCCACATCACCCCACTTACATGGCTTAGATGAAGTATTTTTTGGGAACTTTCCTTTTCCAGTGAACACTAGCCCAATATGACGACCTGTCACTTTCTCCAAACTTGTATTGCAGGCTTGTATAATGTATTTGAGCTTTTAACTGGGGTAATAAGGGTTTTATGCACATGTTTAATAATATTGATGATAATATGTGATTGACATTGCTATGATCCTTGTGACTTATGAGCCCATGGAGGGCGTATCTGTTGATGTGCAAGATCATGCCCGATGGACAGGTACGATGTTGGACATGTACACATGGGGAGATGATCAGTTCAGACCTCCATGGGGCTGAATAGCCTACCAGATGGATCCTGAGACCCCAGCAGGGGGTAGAGACATGACAGAGGGGTTTGCACATGAGAGAAGGAGGACATCTTATAGAGGCACCCCGACAGAGCTTGACCTAGGGGGGTTGTGCCATTTTCAGTGAAACGTTGGCCTTGGAAAGCCTAGGAGGGCTAACGTTTTGCTCCAGGATGTTGCATTTGCCCTAGAAAGGGATAACGCCACCCTAAAAGGGGCATGACGTCTCTCTATTGCTTGATTAGGGTTTAATTTTAAGCATTTAATGTAAAACAATATGATTTTAGTATTTTGGCCTTGTTGACTTTTTTTATGACCTAAAAGTGAAATTAGGTCATGGTAATGTATAAATTGAAGGTTTTAACCTTCATTTTTTCATCATCTTTCACTCACTCATTAGTGAGGTCTGAAATTTGTGCTACACTTGGAGTTCTTGGCTGAAATTGTGAGGCACACTTGTTGAAGGAAGTCTTTTATCGACATTTTTGGCATTTATCTTGGTGGAAGGTGTTACAACTAGGGTTTGCTACTTGATTTCTTGATTGAATGTAAGTAAATTTTTGCAAAACTTCTTAATTGAATGATTGTAGTATTGTTTCTTTTGCATTTATGGTTATAATTTGCTGATTTAAACCCTAGGGGACAATCACACATTGAAGGTCATTGTCTCATGTCCCTATCAAGATTTTTTGCCATTTTATTTGTTGAAGTGAGATAGAGCCTTGCCTTAGCAACACTCTACTCTTTCTATCCCTTGTTGAAGAGGATTGAGCCTTGCCATAGCAACGCTCAAATCTATCTTCTCCTATGCTAGCCGTTTTTACCTTATGGAAGCTAAGAAGGAGAAAACACATCAAGGCCTAGTTCCCCTACACTTCGGTGAGCCGATTTTCCCTAGGGTTTGCTTAGTGAAACCTTGCCTTAGCAACACATTGCTTGCAAACCTTCTTGTCTTAGTCTTATGCAATCTTTTGAGCTAGCTGTTTTGCCATTGAGCTAAGGAGGAGAGAGCACTAAGGCCTAGTTCCCCTACACCAAAGTGAGCCTCTCTCCCCCAGGGTTTCATCCCTGAGGCCTTGCCATAGGAACACCTCAAGGTTTAACCCTCCCATCCTTAGTCCTACTATTATCTTTTGATCCTTCAACTTGCGTCCTCCTTTTGAATCCATTTACCATATGAACACACTGATCTAAGGCCTAGCCTGTGAGTACTTTGATCAAAACAACTTCAAATGCTTTGAACAAACCCTGACTATTCTAGCCCTAGCCTAAGACTAATCCTACGAACTAATTGCTGTCGTCATCTTTTGCTCTTAATATAAATGTGCAACTACTGTTTTACTTGTGAGCAATTGAATGGTTGTTTAAGGCATTATCTAAATGAAGTGTTGATTGTTACATTGAATGCCACGTTCCTTTAGCATTTATTGAAGAAGTGATATTGTACATCGTTGCTATCATATAAACATTGACTTAGTCAATATTTATTGTTCAATTGATTATATATAAGATAGTCATTGATTATATGAAGTACTAACCAAGCGAGTAAGCTTGCACACACACACACACACACACACACACACACACACACACACATATATCTTGTTGCTTTGTCTCGACCAGGTACATCTCTTTTTTTGGTTATACTTCTCTTTATTCACTGGTTAGCCGGACTATCTGCTCGGTGGTGAATTGTGAGGGGGGAATTTATCTTTTAGCCTTAAATCCTTTGCCTTCTCAAAAACCCAGGTCACCGGGGACGTCTCCCCCGGGCCTTACCTCCCTAAACAGAAAGAACCTTTCTATCGAGGTGACATTGGGTGGGATTGGTTCAGTTACGCCCGTTTGTCCCTTTACATCTATCTTTTATCCTAACTACAAACTGTGCGATAACAAAGATCATGTAGTCATTATTGAGGTAACACGTGATTTAGATGTATGAATATGTTGTGATATTTGGAGGGCTTCTCCTATTATTTAAAGAGTTATTGTGGAACTCATCTCTCTTATCTATCTTGGAGTTTTGCTCCATGCTCACATTTGTTATACATGGTGTGTACTCTGATTTATTGTGCTATCTTTAATATGTGGTTCATAACAACTTATTTGGCAAAGGATATATGGTCTTTCTATTTTAATTTGTTTTTGTTTAAAAAGACATTTCCAACATATGAGAGATTTGTGTTTTCTTTAGCTTTGACAAAATTATGAACTTTGGTTTTAAAATGTCCAAGGTAAGTATATTTTAGCTAAAGAAACAAAAGTCTTAGTTTATTTGCATATGAAAGTTCTTGTCCTTGAGTAAATGAAGGATGAGCTTTAAATAAAAGTAATGGATGTCACTGCAATATGGAGTACTAAGTAAAACTACTTTTGAGGAAGCTCTAATTGATGATTTCGAAAGGATTCACCTACTAGTGAGTGTGCCCGAGGGTTTTTCATATTATTAACAAATACTATTGAGAAACTTCTTAATAGTAGTTTTAGATTGTTCTCCTTTTCTTGGGTGACACATGTCACATGTCATGTGGTTGAATTGAGAAAAGGGTATTGAAGTTAGCAAAAATTATCTTCACAAATGTTGATGCCCTTTTATTACTTGGTGTTAAATATTTTAACAAGTAGATATTATTCAGAGGTAAAATAAATTACCATATATTTTATCGTAGGAAACTTTAATATAATTTGGAAAACAACAAATTTGATTTCTTCTCATAAAATATTCAGAGGTGAAATAAACTACCATATTTTATCATAGGTAACCTTAATATAATTTGGAAAACAACAAATTTGACTTATTCTCATAAAAATGTTCTTGTTTATTAGTGGGTGAAGTATAAGATTAAAAAAAAATACAGGGGTTTCAGTCCAATATGGAGCACTAAGAAAAACTATTTTCTAAGCAATGTATTATTTTTTAGAGTTTGAACTAATATTTTCTAGAGCATGTCTTATGGTGATTTTTTAGAGCATGTCTTATGGTCTCTAGATATTAGTACGAGCAAGTGCCTTGGTGTCTCTAATACTAATAGATATTTTTTAATAGTAGCTTTAGCATGGATTCCCTTTTTGGATGACACAAAGCCAAGTGGTTGAATCACGGATAGAGTGAAAGTCATAGTCCACTAATAAGTAAGCCAATAATTGGTAATGCACTTCGATGCACATATATCTTAAATAAGAGGTGGATTAAATCTCTATATTGGGTATATTTTTTTAGATTGTGGATGTGCTTGGGTTTACTTATGCCAAAAGTATTGTATATTATAGAGTAATATTTGCTATCCATGGTATGCACCAACAATTCTAGATATATATATAAATTACACCAAACAAATAATTTTTATTACTTGGAAACTTTAGGGTAGGTCAATTATGTTCATAATATGTAGTACATTATATCTACCACACTGTAAAATATTTATTTTTCAAGTTAAGAATATTCTTAGCCAACTTCTTTGCTAAACCTTATGGTCATATCATTTGAAATGTGCAAGTTCTCACATTTTTCATTCTTCATTTTCTTTTCTTTTCACTTTCAACTTATTTGAAATTTTGATATATCTGTATGATTGGAAGGTTATGATTTGGAATTACTCTTCTCAATGCAAGAAAGGTTATCCTCAAATTTTGTGCCATCATGCAATGGTCTTTGACATATTTGGAATTGTGTCATCATCAAAACTTTTGAACATAATTTAGGCCTCCTTAGATAACTTATTATCATTAAAGATATCCACTACCCCATTGTGAAGAGATTCTTGTGCCTAGTGGGGTTACATAGCCTTTGTAGACACCCAGGGAGGCTCAATCTCCAAACCATCTAAAGTTGGTTTTCCCATAGGTTTACTCGAACTTTTGACTTGTTGGCAACTTGTTGCACACCAAACTTGCACCATCCAAAGGAACCTTTGAAGGGAAAAGTCTGAAAATGTCTCTGTATTTTTTTGATAGAGTTAACATTTGAATGTTATATTCTCTTATCTCAAAGTTTGTGTCCATAGTTTCCTCAAAGATCCAATTGGTTAGCTTTTGGTAAACCCTTTCCTAGGTTAGGATTTATACAAACTCTAACACGCCATAACATTTTTTGACTTTGTTCCCACTCCCTACTTAATATAATTGCTTGATGCATTCCCAATCTTTTCATAGACACCTTCCATCCAATGATGTACTGACAAGATTTGGAAGATGAGTAATGCAGGAGCCATGGAGATTTAACCTTGAGGGTTAGTTCAAGTGGTTATGAGTTAGACATGAGATCTCTCCCCCAAAGTTGGGGAGGTCATGGGTTCGACTCTCTTGATCCCTTAGGGTTAATCTCTATAATTAGTGTTGATGGGTTATCCCATTTACCATCCATGGATTACAGAAACGTAGTCAGAGGGTTTTTCGTGAGGTGTTTTTCTTGGAAAAAAAAGAGGTGTGAAGATTTCCTTATGACATGGTCAAAAGTAGCAAACTAGGGTTTAATGAAAAGACCTGAAATACCCCTAAACCAAAGGCCCTTAGCAAGGATACAGTCCCTTTTTTCCATATGTTGGAATTCCACTATAAAAAATTTCCATTCAACACTAGTACATGGTAATTGCACCTTTACAAAATTCAATATAAAATATCTTCACCCAACCCTCCATTTTTGGGTAAAATCATGAATTTGAGTGTCTATTTTCCTTGTTCTTTTGAGAAAATAAAATTTATTTTCATAAGTTTTTCAACTTTCGGTAAACAAAAGTATTTTTTATTTATTTAGAATTTCACTATATAGTAAAAACAAAACTTGTCATGAATTTTGTTAGCTTTCTATTGATTATTTTTTGATTTTTTTATTATCGACATTTGATGTCATTTTAGTGATTGTTTGACAATATGTTCCTTAAAAATGAAGGCATTGATAATGAGTTACACCAATTCAGTTATTGTTTAACAATATGTTCATTTTAGTGATTGTTTGACAATATGTTCCTTAAAAATGAAAGCATTGATAATGAGTTACACCAATTTACTTATTATTAAACTTTTGATTATGAAAAATGAAATATGGTGCAACAATATAAACAAACTCTATTAAAGTACGACTATAGTTTTGAAGACAACATATGAATATTATAATTACTACAATTTTTTTAATTTGACCAATCTGAAAAAGTTGCAGATTTTAAACACATTTAGATTGACACCATTTATCTGCCTTTATTTTTATTTAAAATTAAAATGTAAAAATACCCTTTTGAAGAGGACATCGAAACGTTCCATAATACAAATTTTCCATAATTTTTGATTGTGTATTATTGTAGATATTGATTTTTCATTTTACTGAATCATTATGTTATCTACAAATAATATGTAGACATTCTTTTATAAAATTAACTAAAATTACTAAAAACAATTGAATTGAATACAAATTGTATCTAAAGAAAGTAGATTCAATTATGAAAATGTTGGCACTAGTTCCAAAACCAGATTCATAGTATTTTAAGGAGTTCTCTCCTCCCAAGTTGGAGTAAGATGAAGTGAACACATTTCTAAAAAGTACCATAGTTACAGGTTTTCGGCCAGATTATTAGTTCGGACGAAAGTTAGAATTTTTTGGCCAAAAGTTAGTTTTAACAGAAAATTTTTGTTATATTTTTCAACGGTGTCATTAGATTTAACTTTCCGTCGAAAAAATAGTTTAGCTAAAAACTATTTCGGCCGAAAAATTCAAGGGTTCGACCGAAAACATGCCATTAACAATTTTCGTGACCCAATTTTCACGAAAGTGTTACTCAGATTCGTGATTTTACCCTATTGATGATGAAAAAATATAAGAACCATGCTCATTCTAGAAGCACCAAGTTTGAGTCTAGTTTGAGCAATGAAACAACCTTAGAAACACGATCACCAACTAGATTGATATGCCTTATATACCCTAGCAATGATTTGTGCAAAAGAAAGAGCTCCACATCCAATTTATCCACAAGAAACCCTAGTTGTGATGCCCGTGCTTAAGGTTTCATATCATTCAATTTGTAGAGGTGGGGTGGTTGTAGTGGTCGAGCAACTACTAATTTGCTTCTATTCACCATAGTGCACTTAACTCCACAAAATTTTCCATTTACTTACTCTTTTTGCAATCTCAAATTCTTTGTAATACCCAATCCTCCACTTATACAAAAAGTTTCTAGAAGAATAGGAAGATGATCACATCTTGTCACCAATTGTGCATTTGTTAGAGCTCTCTCAATTTGGAGTAGTTAGGTTTTTTGGATTGGAGTAAAACATTCTAGGATTTAGATAGAATTTTGGACCTCCTTAAGTTCTAGACAAAAATGTTGCAACTTGAAAGTATGGGTCACTAGAACGGAGATTGTAATTCACATTGATAACAATTTTCGTCTAATATATTGTGGTTTGCAAAATTGTTTTACTTTGAATAAAATGGGAGTGTTCAACTATGATTAGATAAGCAAATTAGGCAAGGCCCATGATTATTAGTGAAGGGGCAAGAGATGAGTTGATTTAAATTCTTAAAAATATATATTATGTTGAATCCACTTGGTGACTATGGCAAGAATTTCTAATTCAATACTTGCAGTGACAATGGTTCCCTTTGAAGCTTCATCCTACTTTGCATTAAGTAGTTCATGCTTTAGATTTTTCCAATGCACAAAGAGTTATTATTATCAAATACAATTTGATTAATTAATGTTATAGTAAAATAAAATTGGAATTGTTAAGAGTTAAATTTTTTTTGTTAGTTTTATAAGGAGACATAGTTTTAATAATTGTTAGTAAAGTATGTATACCAATTCTTTTATTTTTTATGCTTCTTAAAATATTTTTATTAATACAATTTTGGAAATTGTTTCATTGGAATTTAGGTGACAATTATGACCAATTACAATATTTTTATTAGAATTTATGCCACAATCATGAGAAAGACTAATTAGTTTAAGTTATTTTCTTAAAAAAAGCTTTATCTTCAAAGATTGACGATGCAAAGGTCATCATTTTAATTTATTGTTAGTTTAATTTTTTTTTTACCATTTTACATTTTATTTGCTTACTAACTTATATTAGTATCTTGTCACCTTATCTTGCCAATCATAGAATGTATCTGGTTTTTGTTTAAAGACCTTTCTAAAATTTCACTATATAAGAGAACTAAGTATACATATGTTTTTATATCACATGTGCAAAGTGTTTTTTATTGAAATGATGAATGAGTTATTATTGTTAAATTTGATAAATAAATAAATAATAAAGTTTTAAATATAAACATAAAATTTTAAACATAAATTGTTATCTTAATAATGTTTTCAACTAAATGCACATCTTCATAAATATGAACCAAATTGTATATAGTAATGTCGTTGCTTTTATGATTTAGTGTTCAAAATGTTTAAAATAAAAACCCATTTTGAAGATAAGATGATATGGAAATTTTAACTTAAAAATAAATTTAGTCATTTCTAATTAAATAGAAACCGCAATGACTTAAAATAACAACCCATTTTGAAGATAAGATGATATAGAAATTTTATCTTAAAAATAAATCTTGTCATTTCTAACTAATAAAACATCAATAACATTGGTAATAACATTGGTATTGATAATATACAAATTTGATTATAACTTTTAAATATGTCAAAAAATGATATAGCTTTATCCTTATCTCATTCAAAGTTCTCCCAAACCTATTGTCTATTTAAATGCAAATTGATAATTTTGATTTGAGCTAGATATTTGAAATGTTTATAATTTATTGTTAACATATTTTGATCACTTAAAAAGTAACAGTCTAAAATAACCAAAGTTCTTTCAAAGTTGGACAAAATCTTTCAAGAATCTGTGGATCTTTTAATCCTCTTGATTGATAATAAGCTCTTAAAAAATGCTTGGATTATTAAATTATTGAAATTTCATGTAATATTTTTGAAATGTTATAAACCAACATACACAAGCAATATTAAAATTAAAGCATAGAAAAAAAAAATGCAAAAAATATTATAAAGTTATTCTACTTTCTTGATCCAAAGAAATTAAACTGATTATTATATTTTTATGTAATTCAAAATAAAAATTCTAATCATCAAATATTTATTAACAATAATAAATAAATATAAAAATTAACGATAATAAATAAATAAATATGAATTTTTTTATATATCCATTTTAAAATTTTTATATATATATATATATATATATATATATATATATATATATAATTTTAAAAATGAATATATAAAAAAATTCATATTTATTTATTTATCATTATTAATAAATATTTGATGATTTAAATTCTAACATTAAAATACAATAATCAGTTTAATTTCTTTGAAATGATTAACATGTTCTTTAAATTCACTAACCTTTTGGAATGATTAACATGTTCTTTAAATTCACTAACCTTTGAAAATATAGTATCGATCAAATTAATAAGGACTAAAAATTGATCCTTTGATTGATTTTCAAGCTCTTAAAAATGTCATACTTATTATATCAAATCTTGGGTTGATTTAATTTCACTTTAAAATATTCAATCAAAGCTCTTAAAAATGTCATACTTATTATATCAAATCTTGGGTTGATTTAATTTCACTTTAAAATATTGTATTTAATTTGTAAGATGAATGTTGAAATGACACCTCGCTTATCCTTAAAAAAAATCCTCATAATCACTCAAAAATTGATTTGTATGTCGTTTGTGTATCAAATATTTATTTATTTACACTATTTTAGAAGACATTTTATTTATATAATATATTTCTTCTATATATTTATAATTTCTATGATAATTTTTTGTACACTTTTTTTTAGTTAGCTTGTGTCTAAAACACCTTACTCTTACTTGGGAGAGTGCAACTAAAAATGTTTTATTTAGAATCATTTGATTAAAACATTATTCAATTTAGAATCTTTTGATTAAAACACTATTTAATTTAGAATCTTTTGACTAAAACACTATTCAATTTAGATTTTTTAGGTTAAAAGGTCATAAGTAGGTGGTATTTATGTTAGCTTTTGGGGTTACTCCAAAAGTGTTTACACCTTTCTTGAGGGTACTTTATGTGATGTGAGGTGCATGGTGGGATGATTACTATTGGTTGTACCACATACATACACATTGGAGATACCTTGCTCATGGATTGCTAAACCTTGTCTTGATGCTTTTGTGGAACACTTGTTTGGATAATTGGAGACCTAGATGACATGATGACTTTCTTCATGGGTGCACACCTAGAGAGGTTGGTTGCTTTCTTGGGAGGATGATTTACCTTGGAGGAGTGTTGGGAATCTTGGAGAGGGTGTTGATCCCTATATGGCATGGGGACACTTGGTTGTTTGCATGGAGGTTTGTACTTGATTTGAGAACATTTGGGTCAAGGAGTGACCATGTTGATGGTCTAGACCTAGAGGTACACATGGCTTAGGAGGGAGCACTGAAGCATCAAAGGCCTTTGAAGGTGGAGCATTGGACACATCTCGTGGAGTGTTCAACCTTGGACCCTTTCTTGATAGACATACTCACTTTGGAGATTGATATATCACTTGAAGCTGGAGTGCTCCACATGTGGGCCTATCTTGTGTAGAGTTAGGTTGCTTGTAGTGTACTAGGTCCACTTTGTATTGTTGGCCACCCTCACCTTTCATGTAAATAAAGGGAGGAGAGAGTCTTTCATCACTTGTACTTGTTCACTCATGTAATCACATACTTGTGTTATAAGTGTGAGATCTAGGGAGAACTCAATGTCTCCTTGTACTCTTCATGTGTATTTTCTCTCCTTGTCTTGAGCACTAGGCTTGTTGAGGAATTTCAAGGAAAGACTAGGGTTAGGGTTTCACCCTAAGGAGAAACAAAATACTAGGGTTTGGGATAAACCCTAGAGGAGAAAAGGAAGCATTTTACCTTGTAGCTATTGTGAGAGAAGACTAGGGTTTTGTGGCATTTAGAAACCCTAGTGCTACTTGGTGTGCTTGTTGTGAAGAAGATAGAAGCAAATGTTCTTGTACATTTGTGATGCAAGTGTAGGTGTCAAGGATTACTTAGTAGTGTTGATGCTAGCTTATTGAGGGTTTTTTAATGGAGTAACCAACTTTGGTTAGGAGTGATTCCTACCTAGAGTTGGTGGCTTTTTTTATGGTGTCCCTAGCTATATTTTGGAGAGGTTGACATGTTTTAGCTTGTGATAAGTTGTTGGTATGTATATATACGTAATCTCTTATAAATATACATATGAAGTGTTTTATCTATCTAATTTTTTTGTACTTTCATATATAAATTTAAACTTATATTGTCTTCTTGATTGGGTAGATTCTAGTGCTTGTGCATGCTGATTTGACAAATGGGTTGATAAGCCATTTTGTTGTACTTCAAAATATTATCTTTGAAGTGGCTTGATTAGGATTTATTTGGGAAGAGGCCAAATGGACCATCGAGCCAATATTTCAAAAGTGCCTATTGGAATCTTCCAAAGAGGCTTGATGGTTTGTTAGGACAATCTTTCAAAAGTACCCCATGGAATATTTCAAATGGGTATTTGTAAGTTGTTGTTCGAATTTATCCAGATTACCTATGGGGGAATTTGAAATACGCTTCTTTCAAGGTTTGATGGCCCACTTGGGGGAGGGATGTGTATTCAAAAGTGTTATTCCTTATTATTTTGATGGCATATTAGGGGTTGTTAAATATTGTTCTTTCGAAGTTTCCTAATGTCCATCCTATCAAGAGCATTCAAAAGATATTATTTTATGTTGGCTTGATCGCCTATTAGGAGCATCCAAAAGATGTTATTTCAAAGTGGCCTAAAATCCTATTAGAGGAATTTGAAAGGTTCTACTTTAATTTGGTCCAATGGCCTATCTGGAGCATTCTAAAGATGTTATTTTGAGGGGACTTGATGGCATGTTGGGAATATATTTTGAAATTAATCGATGGAAAAATTTCAAAAGAGTTCGATGGCTTGCGACTAGAGAGATTATTTGAAAGAGGGGGGGATATTTTGAATAAGGATGATAGAATTTTCTTGTTCATTGGACACATACTTGAGAGGGGATTGATGAGATCTTTCAAATATTCCCAATGAGTTATTTAAATATTCCCAATGAGTTATTTGAAAGAGGCATGATGGCCTAATAAACAAGTATTATGATTAAATGTTATGCATTGGGCTTAACATCAAGAAATGATTGATGTGATCTTTCATATAGGCTTGACGGGTTATCAAAAAAGGACCCAATGAATATGAATGATTCTTTTGGATAAGCCAAGAGAAGGATATTTAAATAGGGAGAAGGAAGCTTTGAAGAAATATTAATACTTGTCAAGATGGGTTGCTTAAGGGGCTATTTAGCAGAGAAGGGGATTTTATAGGCTGGAAGGGGTAAAGATTGAAGGAGAAGATGAAAAAATACCCCTCTTCATTAATAATAATATGAATGGGGATGGTTACATTCCACTAATTATGGGGCTTCTCTATAAGGAATACATTTTTCCACTCTATTTCTTGATGTCTCCAACTATGTAAAAAATCCAGTCTAGCTCTTAACACATCTAGTTGTGAGTCCCAAGGGCCCAAAATGTTTTTTTAGGATAAAAATGGGAATCAATACCCCCAATGTTTATGTACGCCCCTATCGTCATCTATCCACTTAGAAAAAGTTGGAGCAATTATCAAACTACTCTCATTAATTCATAGATCTGGGAAAAAAAAAATCTTTCTCAAGGCATCAATCATCCATATGAATCTAGTCCCCTTAGACAAGGGAAGCTAAATATCTCTTTATAATATTACATAAGGTAACAACCCACTCCCTAAAGTCTCTTGACCTCCCCATCCCCACTTTTTGAATGTACTTATTTTTTTTTAACAAGAACTGGGAAATTTATATTAAAAAGTGTGGATAAATCCACTGTAGTACAAAAAAGGGGGCCATGAGTGACCTTTGAGAAATAGAAACTTTGAATCTTGGAAATGATAACACAAAATTTGTGGTCATTGAGTTTCCACCTTCCCTAGCTATATCACATCTATTGTACTTCGAAGAATACAATCTATAGAAAACTTCGTTTATAAATAACGTAAAACAAAACATGACATTTGAAATTTTATAAAAAAGTCAGCTACCCGGTTCCTTTTTGATCTTCGAATGTCCCTGCTGCTCCCAAATTGAATCTCGGCAGGGCTCGTTGAGGTCCAGGATTTGATTGACTGTGGATGAAGTTACATTCTTGGAGGCTCCCTGGGTGCTTGCTGGTGTATTGTGCTGCTGATGATTTCTTTCCATCTAATCCATTCGACTCTGCATAATCTCCAAACTACTGCGTTGCTCTGAGCATATATTTCATCTTACATCCTTTCAATTAGATGCCTGTGTTGAG
This sequence comes from Picea engelmannii, assembly GCA_009831015.1. Taxonomy (NCBI): domain Eukaryota; kingdom Viridiplantae; phylum Streptophyta; class Pinopsida; order Pinales; family Pinaceae; genus Picea; species Picea engelmannii. The sequence continues at coordinate 380,057 of ML786606.1, read as the reverse complement.
AGAGAGTCTCAAGTTCAAAGGTGAAAGTAGAGTTAAGCGATCCCATCTGAATTCACATCCTTTGACAACCTACACACTCCGCCTTAGGGTCCAGATGAACATAACCAACTAGTAAACCCTCGACGCCCTGCAAGTGCCTGATCTCTGGCATTCTTTTGTTCCTCTGATTATTTTCCATGCTGCTAGGGGGGACACAATTCTGCATAGAATTGGACTTCTTGTGAATTGAGAATCTTTTATTGGAAAGAGCAGGTTCCAACAAAGGCCTCAGAGCGAAGACCTGGGAGAGGCAATGAAAAGGAGGAGGGAAAGGCATTGGGCATGGAAAATAATACCGAGGCAGAGCCCGAAATATTTGAGAAGGAATTATCTGAGATACAAACAACATTGGATAGACTATGTATTTCAGGGAGAGCACATGATGAATATGGCTTACCAAAGACACATATTAAATTCTCCCCAACAAGGACGAATGCTGAGATAGATCTCCCATGTGACAATCAATGCCAATTTCATGTCAAATAGATAAGTCACAAAATCTACCTGGTGTGATGCACTTGGAGCCTTCACATCTGCAAGCCTAGGACTAAACCTAACGTCATCCTGGAAAATCATCTTCGCATCTAAGATGCTATACGCTTGATCCATCTGTGTCAAAGCCCGAGGCCTTTGATTACCCACGAACTCAACTGAATGGATAAGCAGACCACCCAAATCCATAATGAGGCCATCATACCATATATCGTTAACCCAATTTTTCCTTAGCTGCTGAGTCATCAACTTTGCACCTGTGAGCTACTTCCTCCACCTTTCACCTCTCGCGTAGGAGCACAAAGTGTCTCCTCCCTTAGCCTTTGCATGTTGGCTCCTGGTCATGTGTCAGAGCATTAGACTAGTGGGGCTAAGACTTCAATACCCTCCACCCTTAAGGTTCCAGTAGGTCTCCCTATGGCCTTGTTCATGATTTTGTCTGCTGCCGTATTATTTTCTCTCAGAACGTGTAAGAATTTTGGCTTTAGGGTCCTTGAGTCTACACGAATTCTATCTATAATTCCTTTTAGGCTCAATTTTTTTTTCTCGGTTCCCTGGATCATCATCCTTATGATTGTCTTGGAATCTCCTATTACATTCAGGTTGGAAATTTGTTGGAGCTTTGCTAGCTGGATTCCTTTAAGTAATGCATATGCCTCTGCTTTATTGTTGGTGACTTTCCCAATATTCTAGTGGTAATTTAATATTCTTTTTCCTCCGGGTTCAAAGAGAACCCCCCTCGCACCTACCTCCCCTGGGTTCCCCTTTGAAGCACCATCAAAATAGAGTGTGTGGTTTGGTTGATTTTGGATCTAGTCATCTATGGTATGAAGAGTATGAAGCTTCCACTGCAATGTTTGCACCGAGTGAGATTTTTTTCCAGAGTGAAGGTTGAAGCTTGTGATCCAAACCTTATTTGGGATAATCCATTTGGATGGATCTTCTATACTCAGAGATTTAATGTTCATAATCTCCGACAAAATCATTTTGGCCTTGCCAACAACACTTTGGGGATGTGATCTTTTTCCCTGGAAAATTTTTTTATTTCTTGCTAGCCAGATCTGCCAAAAAATGTACTTGGGGAGAGACCTCCACAATCTTTTGAATATTGGTTTTCCACGAAAGGTGCCCTGGTAGTATTTTTCCCAGTTTCCCAGGCAAGGATTTAAATGTGAGGCCATCTTATTTGATGAGTTAGATCTCCATAAGAAACATTCCAGACTGTTGTCGAGAAGGAGAAATCCCAGAGAGGTGTTGGATAATATCTTGACTATTTTGGCAAAGAGGATAGTTAAAGGGGCTGTGGAAACCTCTTTTCATCAGATTTTCGCTCATTAGAATTTTTCCATGTGCTAGGGACCAAATGAAGATGTTTGTTTTGGGCAGAGCATCTTGGCTCCAAATATTTTTCCATTTTGTTGAAGACTGGAGCAACCTTAAAGAGAAGAGAAGAATGTTGTATCCTTCTTTAACTGAATACCCATCTGTTCCCCAGCCACGACTATCTAGAGTGTCTCTAAGGATAGGAGCTTCTCCTTTAAGGAGGGAAATCAACACTTGGGCTTGATTATGCATGTGAACTGGGACGTCTCCCAGACTCCACGCCTTCCAACTTCCATCTTTGTTCCATATTGAGATACCGAAGAGAGTGATTTTTTGCTTGACAATCAACCATCTTTTCAGGTCCCCAATTTCTTCCCCTCGGGAAGTGATGTAAGCTCCCAAAATCGAGTCTTGCCACAACCTGATCATTTTTCCATTTCCAAGGATCCATGAGAGATGCTCCTTAAAGAAGGGGATTGTGGCTCTTATGAGTTTCTATATTTTTGAACTAGAATGGGAGTCAGGCGTAGTGTTCATGCATCTTTTTCTCCCCCCCAACCTATATTTTTTTGTTATTGATGTTTTCCACCACTCCTTTCTTCCCGATACTATCCTCCAGAGAAGCTTGGCTCCCATTGCTATATTTTTCACTTTAGGATCTCTAATTCCCAGTCCCCCACTTTTTTTGGGTGAGGTTACTATATTCCAATTCACTAGATGAAATTTTTTGGAGTTGGATTTCCCCCCTTTCCACAAGAATTTGCGTATGAGATGGGCCATGTCTTTCAGGACTCCCTTTGGGGCCAGGAGGGAGGAGAGTTAGAAGAGGGGAAGGGTAGATAGAACTAATTTTATCAGGACCACCCTCCCCGTTGGATTAAGCCACCTTGACCCCCATGACTCCATCTTATCCCTGACTTTTTGGACGAAGAGGTGCCAATACTCACCAAGGAGCGATTTTAAGCACAAAGGTAGTCTAAGGTATTTGAAAGTTTTCCAATCACTTGAGATGCCAAAGCCCATAATTTGAGCGGTCCCTACTCTGCTATTAGCTGAAACATTCCACACATAGATTTGACATTTAACCTTGTTCAAGAGACGACTTGAAACTAGGAGAAAGGTGTCCAAGACTTGGTTTATTCTTCTTGCCATAATTTTTGAAGCTCCACTCAAGAGAATTGTATCATCATTAAATTGTGAATGGTTGATATGTTTTACACCCTGAGATATTTTGATTCCTGGAATTGTTCCATTGATACATTCCCCTTCTAGTGTTCAATTGAGAGACTCTGCCATGATCACATACAAAAGAGGGGAGAGCGGAAAACCTTGCCTTAGTCCTCTGGATTCCCTAAAGAAGGAAGTTGGTCTTTCATTTAATAAGGGGGCGATCCAAGGGGACACAATACAGGCTCGTCCAGGATAAAAAATCTTGATTGAACCCAAATTTTTGCATTACTTTGAAAATAAAATCATGTTCTACTATATCAAACACATTTTCCATATCCAATTTAATTTCCATACCTGATTCCCCCCGAGAATTGTTGGAGTGGATTGCTTCTTGCACTAGAATAAAGTTGTCCCATATTTTTCAGCCTGCCACAAATCCTCCTTGATTGGGATGAATTAGAGATGTGAGAAAAGGATTAAACTTGTTAGCAATGATTTTAGCCATGATTTTATAAGAGGTATTACAAAGAGAGATAGGTCTAAATCTATCTATGGTAGATGCTCCATGTTATTTTGGTATGAGTTCTAAGAAGGAGGAGTTGGTGGCTCCTCCCATTTATTTATTTATTTATGCATGTATCTTATCATTCTAATGAAATCCTGCTTGATTATGTACCAACATTTTTTTATAGAAATGAAGGGTGAATCCATCCGACCCTAGTGCTTTATCCTCATTGAATTGATTGATTTATTTTAGGATTTATGATTCTTCAATTTGTCGGTTGAGTTTAAGGTTGTCTTCATCCGAAATTTTTCTTGGGATATGGCTGAGGAGAGAATCAACCGGGGCTTCCTCTGGTCTTCTATTCGAGGTGTAAAGCTTGAGAAAATGACTAGAAGTTTGCTTCTTGATTTGGTCGAACTCCTTTATGGTTTCTTCTTCTGGAGTTTTGATTTCTGAGATTTGATTTGACCAAAGTCTGGCTGTTGATTTCTTATGGAAGAAGGAGGTATTTTGGTCCCTTGCTTTCAACCATAGACTTCTAGACTTTAGTCTCTAGATGATTATTCTTCATTTAGCACTTGAATGTACTCTTTATGTATCTTTTTTTCCAGACATTATATGGATTTGTTGGACTTATTTTGTCTCCATTTCACCTTGAATATTTTCTAGTTGAAGATTTTTTTCTTTAACCTTGATTTGGATCGAGATAAAAGAGGTTTTTGCCCAGGTTTTGAGAAGTCCTTTCACCAACTTCAACTTCTGCTCCTAAATGTAGATTGGAGAACCTATGATCCACTAGTTCCAAGCTTGTGAAATAGAGGGGAGAAAATCCGTCCGATCCATCCAAAGGGGATTGAATATGAAGGGGACAGGGCCTCAGTTTTTTTGTGGTTCAAACAGTAAAGAGATAGGTCGATGATCTGATCTTTCCCACGGGAGGAGAAAAAAGTAGGCTTTATTTGGGTGAGAAATATAAGAGCTTCTTATTAAAAACCAATCAAGCCCAGCCGTAATGTGTCCTGGTCCTGCTCTTCTGTTATTCCAAGTATGCAACCCTTTAGAGGGGGGAACATCGAAGAGGTCCATATCTGAGATTAGATCATCCATTTTTTTTTTTCTGAATTGATCCCTCACAATGGACCCCCCTCATTTTTCTTTTAAACCTCTTGTGGTGTTGAAGTTATCGGCTATAATCAAATTTTGGGGGAGGGTTTTTGTTGGCCAGATCCTGAAGGGATCGACAACATTCAACTTTTTTCCAAATAATTGTTTGGCATTTAAATATTAATGATTGCATAGAGAATACCCGTGGATTTCTTAGTTAGAGATACCTTCATCCAGAACTGGGCCTGCAACTGCTCCTTTGGCTTGAATTCTTCCGCGTTCCAAATTGTGCCTATTCCTCCCGAGGCTCCTCTGTTTGAATGTACTTATGGAGAAACAAGGACAAGGATAAAAATTACAAGTTCCATAAAATGGATATTATGTGAAATAAGCTCATCCATTTTAGGTTTTTAACCCCCAAAATAACTTTAGAATCATTTTCAAGTCATTTTCCCCCTTCCTAGGTTCACAATGCGCTAAGTCCAAGTTGGCCATCCTAAAGAAAGATCCCCTTCATTTGGGCATGATTTCCACCACTCAATTAACATTCTTCTGGGCTACTCCCATCATTTGACCTATGTTAGTGAGGATATCATATACATAAACCTACATAAAGTTAGCTTTCCAAAGAACATTATAGTATTTCTATCAAACATGAAACCCTATATATATATATATATATATATATATATATATATATATATATATATATATATATAAACAAAACATATACATAAACCATTACATAAATAATGAGTTCATAACATCATCTCCCATCTAAGCATCACCAAAGTTCATTATAGCTTAATGTACAACTCCCTTAATGCAGTATAAAAAAAAATAAACAAGATGCACTAGAATGAGGTGTTACAACACTCCCTCCCGCCCCCACCCGACCTCCCCTTGCCCCCCAAAAAAGGGCTACAACCTCAAAGCCAAGTCATCATAAAAAAAAGAAGGATAAATCTTATAATCTTCAATTCTTCTTCTTAGTAGTGATCATAATGGACCTTGACCTAATTAATGACTTTACTCCATATATGTGATTTCTTGGTACCTACTATCATCGGGGGCATGGTGAAGAACTCTCTAGTGTTGTTTATATGTATGTCATCAAATTGCATAACATGTTTGGGATGAGGTACATATTTATTAAGCAAGGACAAATGAAAAATAACATGGGGTGGTTGCTAGGGCTAATTTGTAAGTAATTGCACCAATCTAGACCAAAATATTGAAAGGTCTATAATATTTAAGTGCCGACTTTATCCATTTTTCCAAGTGAAAGGAACTCCTTTTTAGCTCAAGTATAAGGAATGCTTTATTTCTAACCATAAAGATTCATTCTAATCTTTTCTTGTATGAATACTTATAGCTTTGTCTACATTGGAAAATTTTTAGATAGTTGGTTGCACATGCTTCACTATACTTTCCATTTCTTCTAAGGTGCCACTCCCTTGAGTCAACCATGATTCCAAATTGTCCCAACTAACTAGTGAATTGCATTTCTTCCCATACAATGATTCAAAAGGATTTTTCTTAAAAGAATGATGATAGTCATTATTATAGGCAAACTCTACCAATGGAAGGTAGTCTTCCCAAGGCCTGGGTTGATTCATCACATACATCCATAGAATATCCTCCAAACTTTGGTTAACTCTATTTTTCTAAACAACGGTCTCTAGATAGTAAGATGTATTAAATCTTAATTTCATGTGCAATTCTTAGGACAATCTCTACCAGAATTTTGAAGTAAACTTCAAGTCTCTATTGTACCCTAACTTTCAACACACCATGCAGTCTTACTAATTTTTAGATGAATATTTGAGCTATGTCACATGCTCAATGGGTAGTATTAACCATAATGAAATGTGCTATATTAGTAAATGGTCAATAACTACCAAAATAGAGTCATTGGTAATTAATTCCTTTAATAATCCATAAATGAAATCCATCAATACTTCTTCCCACTTCCAAGTTGGAAAATTTAGGGGATTTAGTTTTCCAACTAGATGTGGACAGTCTATTGTTATATGATGGTATTTAAGGCACTTAGCCACATAAGCTGCAATGTTTACCTTAATCCCATCTAGTAATATTTTTCTTCATACTCAAGTACATGTTTTGGTATCTAGGGTGTCCTATATATGGGGCCTCATGGAACGCTAACATTCTTAGTTATGTCTAATCTAGCACATAGATCCAATTTCTCCACAATGATATTCCATATTAGGCTAGATGACATTATGCATATTTCTTGACTTCCTTCTTGGTCCAATTCTCATTTCTAGATAAGACTTGACATACTTCATGATACCATATGACATCCTTAGATTGCATCCCAATCACTATCCTTAGATCAGATTTATCTTGAGAAATACCATCGATATGTCATCTTCGACTTAACACATCTACCACTCTACCTCATTTTATTTTATATTCTATAACTCATAGTCATAGTTTCTTAGAAACTCCACCCATCACAATTGTCTGGCATTCAATTGGGGTCAGGTCTGCAAGTACCTCAAATGTTGATGGTTTTTTCATAATCCAAATTTTCTTCTAATCAAATAATGGCTCCATGCTTTCAGAGCATGCACTATTTCTAAGAATTATAGGTCATGAGTTGGGTAATTTTACTCATGAAAATTCATTTTCCTAGACTTGCAACTCATCAATTTTCCTTCTTGCATGAACACTTCCTCGATACCCTCATTACTGGAATTGGTGAAAAATAGGAAACATTTATCAAAACCAGGAACTATCAATACTGGTGTAGACATCAGGAGTCACTTAAGCCCATGAAATATTTCCTCATGCAAGGTTGTCTATAGAAACTTGATCCCTTGACATTGTGATTTTGATAGAGGTCCTACAATCTTAAACAAATCCTTGATGAGATTCGATAATATTCTACTAAATTAGAGTTGTCCAATTGGATATGGCTTCCATATTCTTGGAATCTATCTTCAATCCATCTTCCAATATGATATGCCCAAGATATTGAATTTCCCTTTTAAAGAACTTGCATTTACTTATCTTAGCATAAAACTGATGTTCTGTAGCTTTGATAGAACTATGTGGAGATTCTCTTAGTACTCCTCCTCATTCTGAGATTAGACTAGGATGTCATCACTAAAAACCAACGCAATGTTGTATAAATACTTCCAAAACACATCATTCATTAGCCTCATGAAGACCATATGTGAATTTGTTAATCCAAAAGGAAAGACTAAAAAATCATAATGCCCATATCTAGTCTTGAAAGTAGTCTTGGGTATCTCTACTTCCTCTACTCTTAACTAATGGTACCCCGATCCAATTTTAAGATCATTGTCTCCCCTTTGAGTTGATAAAATAATTCATCAATTATGGGTAGGGGTACTTTTCCTTAATTGTCACTCTATTCAATAAATTATAATCAATGCACATCCAAAAGGTTTCATCATTATTGATGAATAATATAATTTCTCCCAAAGGTGACACACTTGGATGTATAAATCCTTTGTCCAACAACTCCTACAATTACATCTTGAGCTCACCAAGCTCATTAGTACCCAAACTGTAAGGGGATTTAGATTTTGGTGTTTCTCCAAGAAATATATCTATCTTGTAACTCACTTTCCAGGTTGGCATTAACCCTAATAATTCTTCTAGGAACACAATAAGGAATTATCTTATCACTGGTAGTTGATTTGCTTCTAAAATTGGTTCCCTTGCTGCTTTAGTAATATGAATCAGGCACCCTTTGAATTTCTTGTACACACTGCACTTATCTTTTATAAATATTTTTTTATCTTACTTCTATGGGGGTCATATCTCCTTGGATGATTCTATCTAATCCCTCATCACCCATACATTCAACCTTCTTCTCATAGAAATCTACTTTAGCCTTGTGGATTTTCAACCAATCTTGTGCAATTACCCCATCATAACCTCCTAAAGCTAGCACATGAAGTCATATGAAGCTAGACTCCACCCACCTAGATCCACTACACACCTATTGACCACATATTTAAATCATTTCTTAACATCATTGGCTATTGGAACCTTTCATGGATCTTATATCTTCTTGATGATTAGCTTATAATCAACGACCACCACAAGAGATATGAAATTGTGAGTATTTCTAGTGTTAATAAAAAAGGTATAGGTCTGTCCAAATATGTTACCTTGAACTTGTATAAGAGAGGATCGATAATCTGCTTGATAAATTTACACTACTACATATATATTTCCTTTCACTACATCCTCTACAGTGCCTTCTGGGTCTAAATGGTTATTTCTCCCTTGGTCTAATTCCTTTTTTTAGGACACTTGTAGGATTTGTGTCCAAATCCTTTTCATTTTAAATATTTGATCCTAAAGTTGGCAGGCCTCATATTCTCCTATGGTTTGTCTTCTTTTTCCGATTTAGGGGTGGTGCCAGATTAAAGTTTGTTTGATCATATTTATGTCTCTAGGTCTTATGATGATTATACTCTAGTTGATATTACCACTCAATTCTTTTCTCCATTAGGATTCTGCCCCACACATGTTGGTCCTCTCTATTACTTATGATAGGTTATTCAACATGAAGGTTTGATCCTTGTTTATGTTGTGAAGTCATAGTCCTTCGATGAATCTTATACCTCAATATTCCTCACTAAATCCATGGGCATATTTGTCTAATTATATGAACTTTTGTTTATTTTTTTAGTTCGTCATACCACCCTACTTCTATGAATGATACTCATATTCCTTCCTACTTTTATGAATGATACTCATATTCCTTCCTACTTTTATGAATGATACTCATATTCCTTTTGACGATAATGCAACTCACTCAAATAATTATCTTTGAAGTTCTTTTTGAAGGTATCCCATTCCAAGTGCTCTTCGTCCACCTCGTTTTTCTTCAAGTGATCCCACCACAGATTCATGTTATCTGAAAAATGATAACTAGTAAACTTAGTCTTCTCCAGGGAATTGAAGTCATATAATAACATGTGTCTCTCAATGTTAACCAACCATACCTCTACTTATTTTCCTCTCTTGAAAATTACAATGAATATGGGTGACTTTTTCTTTCCTATTTCATATCCCAATTTCCAACACTTAAATGATTCTTCTTGGTTAAGGTTTTCATCCTCTGAGGGTCTCTTTTCTCAATTCTATGACTTGGGCCCTCAATATTCGAGCATTCCTTTGATTTCCAAAAGGTATGAAGATGATTCATCCACCTGAATATTCAACAACTTCACTTCTTGTGCTAACTCTTCATGGCTCACTGGGAGGGACATGAGTCTAACTGGTCCCCATATTCTCACTCTAGGTCTTGGAAATAGAGGTGGTCATACACAATCTTCTTTTAGTGGAGATAAGACAAGTACTTTATCCCTAAGTAATGGATCTGTGCACTGGGTGTAATGTGCATGGTTAACATCAATATGGGGGGTTAATTACCCTTAGTTCCATCTGGGAACATGCTATGCAGGTTCATAGCACCTATATATCTCTTAGAGATATCTAGTTGACAATCGATAGTTGACTAGGACAACTGAATTAGTGGTGGACTAAGGGATCGATGGATGGTCGACTAGGCATTCCACTGGTCAGACAATTATAACAAAGCAATTGATTGGTGCATATGACAAGGTATAAGTCAAATATTTTGCTATGCACTCTCACCAATCTATTTGGACCTCATCTTCCTGACTTCAAGGGACTTGGTTACATATTGGTGCTATATAAGATAGCCTTACAAGTCAATCAAGAAGCATGGAAAAATGAGTGTATGATATGGGTTGTGTATGGAAATACTTTGATTTCTTACAATTCTATGTATGTTGAGCTATGCTCGATTATGATTAAGTGTTGTAACATTTTCTTTAAACACCACATCTCTCTTGAAATACTAGCTCTCTAATCTATCTAATCCTTTAATCCTCCAACATGGTATCAAAGCTAGTGGTTTGAGATCTAGCTTATTTTATACGAGTATTTTTGAGGTTGTCTGTTGTACATGCCCCCAACAAGTCTAGTATATCTGGTATATTAACTCAGGGTTTTCACTTGCAAACTAAATATGGGATTAGATATGTAGATCAACACTAAGAGATCTAAGAAATAGACTGTGGTTCGAAATGGCCAAAATTATGGAATATGGGCACAAGATATGAAAACACAATTTAATATTAAAACACTTTGGTAGCATACAAAAACTGTGGTTGTAGACCCAAAGGGTGACCGGTAGAAATTCATCATCTACAAAAAGAAGGATGAGGGTATATGAGTCACAACAACTTGCAAATCTATGAAGATTTTCTTTTATATAACCAAAATTGACTATTGGAATGTTGTCTGGAAGAAGTTAAAGACTCTATTTGATAAAATCAATGAAGGCCAGGTTATGCAGATTGGGTAAGAGTTGATCTCTATGTATAATCTCTCCTTTGAAAGAATTGAAGACTACTTGATCCATGTGAAGGAACTTCGATTATTAATGAAATTTAAACATAAAAAATGGGTTTCAAAACAAAAAATGTACGAACAAAATCAAATTTTATGAGAACCAATAGGATTCAAGATGATGATGTCAACCATAGGGGTAAATAGTGGAGGGAAAGAAAGAAAACTTCTTTTAAAAAAAAAAAATTCTACATCCAACAAGTGCCTACACTTGAAATTTGAGTAACCCTATAGGGGGATAAGTCCAAAATGCAATTAAAAAAAATAGTTTTCTTTCTTTCCCTTTGAAAATTCATAACTCTTATTTTATTATTTCATTATTTTTTCTTAGGAGGTCCATTTTAGACCTTAAAAATTCTCTAATGAAATGATTTTCCAAAGAAAGATGGTTAGTTCATAGAATTGATCCTGTTGAATCTGAAGACACCCTATGATGTGTTCAGTTTGATATTATGTGCCAATTGGACCTTTAGAGAATATGATGGTAATGATTATTCCTTTGATTCTTTATGGATTTTACTGACTACAACATAGGAAAAATTGTTTGATGAAGGGAAACTTGAGGTCAAGCAACAATCCCATTTGTTGAAGGGAAAAGGTGGATATAATAATAGAGAAAGAGGTCGAAAATGTAGTCAATATAAAGAACATTGTTGCATCTACCGAATAGTAAAGAAGAATCATGGTGATCATACTTTGACTAAGAAAGGTATAAAGAAGAATATTTGTTGTTATTTTGGGAAATTGAGACATATGGAGAAAGCTTGTTGGAAAAATACCAAGAAACTAGAGGAGAAAGTGAAGAATCTTGAAGGAGATGTGTTGACTGAAATATTTATCAACCTATAAAATAAAACTTTAGAAGGTAATGTATATAACTATATGTTTTTTCTTAGTACTTCTCAAGCCTTGCATGCTCATACTTCTAAGAGTGAAGGATCAGATCCTGTCACTAAGAGGGGGGGGGGGTGAATCAGTGACATAATAATTTTATCAATTTTCTTTTATTTATGAAAACATAATTTTGACACAATATTTTATCGTGGAACCCAATTGGGAAAAACAAAAAATGCTTTTCTATTAACTGGAAAATTTGTTTTACATGTTACATAGAAGGAATATATTCTTCCTTTTTGATCAACACCAACTGATCAGGATGCACCCACACCCTTGTTCACCAAAACCAACTGGTAGGAGGCTACGACCCCCTGTTTAGTCATCTACAACTGACAAGGAAGAACCAACTCCCTCTGCAGGCACCAACCTGACCTTGCACCACCCAACCACCCTTATTTTCTGAATCTGGAAAAACTTATGTATCAAGTCTTTACTGCATCTCTCTCTGCTTCTGTGATTTAATATATCTTCTGATTCGCACTGCAGAGACACTTTCTTCTCACCACTCTTTCTCATTTATATATTCTTCAAAACATAGTGAGTGTGAACCACTATGTCCATTTGTTTGGACCATCACACCTCTTCTATTAACTTAATCATAATTACTGTTTATTTATTTTACCATGAAGGATTTTCATAAATTGATCATAGATATGGATCAATTTCATATGATTAACTTGATCCCTAATCTCTGCAAATATTGCAGGAAATAGAGTTCTGCTGAGGCACTTCCTTAAAACCATTACATGTGACTGATAACACAAAACCACAAGCTTCTAAACTTTAGCAACGTATTGTGTTTTTCTTTTTAAATCTCGTATACCATATGACCAATGGCATTAACCAGATGCTAGGCCAAACGAGCACTTGAGGGATTTACTAGAATCAATGGTCACGATTTAATCTCTCGATGATGGACGACTGTCGGGACTTCAAGACTTCTCCCTTCAGAACTTCGGGACTTGCAACATGTCAAATATCCCGTAGTGGATTTCATCGAATAGATCAGAGGGTTCATGTTTACTTCATGGAACCAGATCAATGTTCAGATTCGATCCTTACATATATCGTTTTACAACTTTAATTTGACGGCTGGGACTTAATCAAGCATTTATATGGATGGCCACCATTTACTCCAGGACTTTTGATATTCTACTTACACTATCCTTCCACTGTAATATGATCAATGGTTGAGAATACACCTGAAGTGATCTTCAGATTAGATGACTCATGTCCACTTAGGGACTTCGACATTCGGGACTTAGGGCATCTGCTGGTGGTGAAACTTCCGAAGTAAAACTCCTAGAGTGATGTAACTTGCTTATGTCACTTGATGACATGGCATGAGTTGAGTGTCTGTCACGTGTCACTCTGATTCTTGATTTTCACGTACCTAAAATGCCAATTTCAACTTGACACTTGTCATTATCTAACTGTGCCACGTGTCCTTGCTTACATGGTCTGTCACATGTCCTTGCTGACATGGTTTTTGACGTAGATCTCCCACACGTCCTTGATGACATGGTCTACCACATGTCCTTGCTAACGTGGTCTGCCACATATCCTAGAATCAGATGGTTGAGGCTTACTTCGGGTATTTACCCAGAGTCCACAAATTTATGCCACGTCTCTTCTGGATCAGACGACCTAGATCCACTTCGGACGATCCGACACTTGAGATTTACTCCAGATGATCTGACGACTGAGATTTACTTCGGATGATCCATCGGTCGAGAATTTATTTCGGCTCTTCGACTCTCTGGGCTTCGAGAATTTTGAATCTCAAACTAAGAACCCTCAAAGTGATTTCTCCAGAGTTCACGATCCATCGCCACGTATCCCTTTAGATATGATGGTTGAAATTTACTCCGGCTCTCCGAGCTTCAGGTATTTTAAATCTCAAACTGAAACTCTTGAAGTGAGATTTTTCCGGAGCGTAACCTCCTCACATCTTTAGACCCGAAACAAATGAAGTTCGTTTGATCAAGATATAATATCAATGAATCGATATGTCTACGATGCAACTTTGCCTTGGATTAAATCCAACGACTCTCCATATTTGCTTATCCTATCTTTCCACTTAATTTTAATTCGATGGCTGACGAGAATTCGAATAATCGAGTTCTCAAACCTTTTTCCCCGCTTATCCTATTCTTCAATTAAAGTGATCCAACTGTTGTGAAGACACTCAAAGCAGATCAATGATCAAGGATGATTGTGCATTAACGGTCTTGAATTGATATGATCATTGACTAGTCCCCCAATGATTCTTCTGAGATTCATCGTGCCATCTCTTCTGAGCTTTGATATTCATTTTCTAACCCTCCTGAGATTTTATCTCTGCATATCGTCCAACTATTTGACATCATTCATTTTATTCTAACTATTATACTGTTGATATTAATGACAATTCATCATACCAACTTATCATCACATCAAAGACATCGACAGTTGACATCAATGACACTATGTCTAACAATACCCCCCTTTGTCATTGATGGCAACTCACAAACTTCATACACAATCTCCCCCTGTGATGCTGCTTCTTTCCTCTGAAGTTATTCTTGCCCTTTGAAATCAATGGAAAAGGGTTTCTTCTCCTATGATATGTTTGTCTAAATACTTCTGATCAGAGTCTTTGACCATTGGTAACTCCTCCTGCAATCACACTTTTCCTATCATAACTGAATGACTCATTCTTGTTAATGTTTATGCCATTATTATAGTTCTTTGCATTTCAATAGATAAGAGCATCATAAGAACAAGATCACTGAGAAATACACATTCACAAGAGACACAACATTTATCTTGGGAAACCCTCTAGGGGAATAAAACCCAGCAAA
>ML786606.1:321546-338929 GCA_009831015.1 Picea engelmannii | reverse complement strand
TAGGAGGTGGGTTGGGAAGCCCCAAAGAGAAATTTTCCCACAATTGAGCTAACAATCTTCTTAGAAGTTGGGACAGGGATAGGTGCCATGGTTAGTTAATCTTTTTGGATTTGAGGATCTTTTCCCTTCTTTACAACCTTCACCATTTGTGAAGGGAAAGGCCATAAAGCCTTGCATTTGAACATTGTTTGCAACTTGGGTTTCAACATTTTCCACGTTGGTCGAGGTAAATCCTTAATTCTATAGTCAATGATTTGGCATTGAAACATATGTTCAAGAGCTTAATGTACTAGACCGGTTGGTGAATCCCCCCCCTATTCATCGCCACCTAGATGTACATAAATTCATTAAGGTCTTTAAACATTTTGACTCTTAAGGAAACCCCTTTTCTAAGGCCATAGGTTGAAGAACTTCATAAGCTCATGTCATATGAAATTACCAATTGATGTAATGATACATTTTAAGAAATCCCCAAAATTATGGTCAAGCTTTAAAACACTACCCCATGAATTACCTTGGTTCAATTAAATTACTCTGCTACAACTCGCTAAAACTCTGCTGTAACTCACTATAACTATGCTGTAACTCTGCTGTAACTCTGCTGCAACACTATGCTGTAACTGTACTTTCTCCTTCGAATTTTGTGCTGTTACTCCACTTGCTGTTACTCCACTTGCTGTTACTCACTATTACTCAACTGCAACTCTCTATAACTCTGCTGTAACACTTTCTATAACTCTGCTGCAACTCACTATAACTATGCTGTAACTCTGTGTTGGCAGCCCAACATATTTTTAATTTTTTATCAATTAAATGATCTAAGTAGCTGCCTAACTGGGATCATCCATTTTTCTGTTCTTTATAAGCAATTTTCGAAATGACAATTGTAAGTTGTCGCTTTTCCGTATTGTTTTTTTTAATGCTTTGTCATGACTGAAAGCATGCAAATGAAGCACTAAAACTTACGACTGTGTTACCATTCTATTCGAAAAATTTATGAAAGGCAAAATGTCTCCACAGTTTATTAATGAAGCCTTGTTCCTTGCTATGAAGACTATTCTCTTTGTTTCAATTCCTTGAATGCCAAACATGCTTGGGGATTGTAATTTATATCAACAAGGGATTTTTTCTTTTTGATTTGAGCATTGATATGTTTTTTTGTGTGATTCTTGGTCTTATGTTTTCTCATTACTAGGCTTTGATTTACAAGTTTCACTCTACCAAACCTTATGATCGAACCCACTATGTTGTGCACTTATTTCCTTTTTAATGCTCTGATCGTGGCTTGTACTTTATGAAAGGTGGCATTACGATTACAGTCAGATCATCATTTCAAGACTTGGTCTCGGGCTCTGCAACACCCCTCACACTCATTTCAAACAAATGCCTGTCTTTTCGTTATGTATTTTCTCCCCGTACACTATAGACTGTTGGTGTTTCTCGGGATCGGGGTATGGCTCTGATCTGTTCTCACAAACCCTCCCTAAGTGATGTGTTTGGTTGATGGCCCTTTGATTCACCATGGCTCCTGTTGTTATAGTCAAACCTAATGGCACTCAAACTTTTCTCTTATATGATGATGCCAGAGAGGATCTTGAGAGTAATGGTTGGCTCATTTTCCTTAGAAAATTCCAGGGTTTCAATCTACAAACTGCTCAGGAATTCGATCTCTCCTTCAATGGGTGTAGAGATAAAGTGGGTGATGTTCAACTCGAGGTTACAGAGGATTTCTTGATCCAAGCTACAGGACTCCCTGTGAGCGGTTAAAGGTGGTTCAAAAATGCAAAAGTAGAAGAGGTTCCTTGGAGTCTTCTCTTTACATCTCGAAAGATAAAAGGATGTGACAAAGGTATGCCCATGTCCTTACTGAAAGCTCGATGGCACGATCTGCTTGCTGTGTTGAAACAATTTGTCACTTGTGAAGGACGTTTTGGCCTTGTGTTTCTTTATCATCTGCGTCTGCTCATGATTTTTATGGGGTTTCCTTTAAACA
The DNA here is from genome assembly GCA_009831015.1 of Picea engelmannii. NCBI lineage: Eukaryota > Viridiplantae > Streptophyta > Pinopsida > Pinales > Pinaceae > Picea > Picea engelmannii. The sequence goes on along the minus strand of ML786606.1, from coordinate 336,936 downwards.
TGCCTTACTATTTATTGAGGAGCCTTTACAAAATGGCCAAAAGGTATATAAAGCAATGATTAGATTCAAGCCTCTTCCATCACGGCTTAATAAAATTTTTACTTGCACATCATTTAGAGTTGCAGAACGATAATTGGGATACGTTTTTAATCATAAACGACTTCTTTAATCCCAATGTTGAAGAGATCGACAAGTCTGTGATTGAAGAAACCTTAATCTACCCTACAACGCCCCTCTCACCTACCTAGGCCTGTGTCTCGGCCTCCTATAGAAAACCCTTACTTGATCCAAAGGTTATTGAATAGGCCTGTGAGAAAATTACACGGCCTAACAACTCTGTTAAGTTTTCAAACAAACCTACAGGCAAGATGTCTAAGGACAATGTTGATTTGAGTTTCAAAAATAAGAGAGCTGGAAGGTTAATTTCGAGGAGTCTCAGGAATAATTCGAACCCTCATGCGAGCTCGATCAAGATGATCGAGATCCATGAGAGTTCAGACTCCGAAATTGATAGGTTCCTCGCTGAAGAAGACCCTCTTTCATTCCAACCACACCTCGATCGACCTTACAACTTTGTGAACAATATACCTCCCTATCTGAAACATAATGAAGAGTTTCCTGGTATTAAATTGGGTAATAAATCTATAGTCCATGTTGGAAATACCCCGGTTCACAATTGTGATTATTCCCAAGGGATCATCGCACAGTTGAAGTGTGAATTTTTCCTATCATGGATTGATAGATACTACACCGATATACCTATCCTGCAGTCACAGGTTAAATCTCTCATTGATCAGATCGATGCCTTAATGGATGAAAACCATAGGCTCGATTCTGTCATTCAAAGAAAAGGGAAACATATGAAGACTACAGGGAATGTAACATTTAAAAACATTGAGGCTGCAACAACAATAGTGAATTCTAAGATCATCTGATACGATTTGATTTACAGTTAGAGGTATGATTCTTTTTATCTTAGAATAGGGTTATTTATTAAAATTAGATTGTTTTGTTTATTCAATAAATTGGATTTCATTTCACTAAAATAACTAGCTACAAAATCAATAGATTTTGTAGCCAGTTATTGTAATTCGAAATTTGCAAAATAATGGTTAAAAATATATCTAAATCTCTTTATTCTTTCCTATTCTTTTCAGGATATTCAGGAGTTCATGGTTACCAATTGATCCGAAGCATCTTTGAGACTTGCTCGTCATATCTATGATGCATCTTTTGTACAAACAAAAATAAACTTTTTTGAGCTTTAAAGGATTTAGTATGATCTGGGTGGTTATATCCCCCTTTTATTTTTGTAATCAATATCTAATCTCAGAAGAGGAAATAGTTACCTTTCTGAAGGCTTTAAAAACCCATTATTTTTTGTAACCAAGACATCTTGGCCTGAGGCTAGTTGTGGACAACTTATACTCGAATTTGGACATAACATATGTTTACATTTCTGCTTTAGCTATTTGTAAATATTGTTGTTGTCTGTAATTTGTTTATCTTGATGATTTGATGACTGTTGATAGCTTTTGTCTTCACAGATTATTATGTCGTTAAAATAATTTCTTTCATACAATTCACAATTTTATGCTTCAGTTATATGAAAATAGTGAATGATCTTTCAATTCAGATGATAAGGTTTATCTTAATCTCGTTGAGTGATTAAAAGCAGGTCGTTACTGCCGGATTTATCTTATGTGTAATTACTTGCAGTCTCATATATCACAGTTATTATTTTGCATCCTATCGTTTTATCATTTAAATACATCAGTCAACAAACTATCTGGCATTTATTCCAAACAGCGTGAAAGTACACTGCAGATTTATCTCGGGACAGACTGAATGGACGATTCATGATTATAAAAACGTCAGATGCATACTCTTAAAGTGATAAATAGGTTAGTCTATTCTTTTTATTTGCTTGTTTAATATATAAACTCTTACATATGGTTTAGTTTTCACTGTTTACATATTCTGTTTCAATAGTAGCTTGATTTTGATTTTACAGATGCAATATAGATAAAAAAAAACCAAAAAGAAATAGTTCATTTTTCTTTCTTTATCTACTTTCATCAAAAGAGCCATTTTTACATTGATTTTAGTGAGTTCAGATTAAAACTCATGAATTGTATAAAATGCACATAAGTTAGGCAAACAGTTCCGTTTGTAAATATTATTTAAAATAAGTTGTATATTTATGTGTGCATATATATAACTGTGATTAGTAATTAGTAAGTTGTTTTGTTTCTTTTATTTATTTATTTATTTCTTTTAGGACTTTAGATTGGCCAATGGAGCCATTAAACCCGTCAGAGTGAGTCAATCCAAATGGCTTGGGTTAATTAGACAACCTCGGACCAGATTCACTCTTCCAGTTGACGAGCGGTCAATTTCGCCCACCAACAAACTTTTTAGTTCATTTTTCTTTCTTTATCTACTTTCATCAAAAGAGCCATTTTTACATTGATTTTAGTGAGTTCACATTAAAACTTATGAATTGTATAAAATGCACATAAGTTAGGCAAACCGTTCTATTTGTAAATATTATTTAAAATAAGTTGTATATTTATGTGTGAATATATATAACAATGATTAGTAATTAGTAAGTTATTTTGTTTCTTTTAGGACTTTAGATTGGCCAACGAAGCGATTAAACCCGTCAGAGTGAGTCAATCCAAACAACTTGGGTTAATTAGACAACCCCAGATCAGATTCACTCTTCCAGTTGACGAGAGGTCAATTTTGCCCGCCAACACTCTGCTGCAATACTATGCTGTAACTGTACTTTCTCCTTCAAATTTTGTGCTGTTACTCCACTTGCTGTTACTCACTATTACTCTGCTGCAACTCGCTATAACTATGCTGCAACACTTTCTGTAACTCTGCTGCAACTCACTATAACTATGTTGTAACTCTGCTGCAACACTATGCTGTAACTGTACTTTCTCCTTCAAATTTTGTGCTGTTACTCCACTTGCTGTTACTCACTATTACTCTGCTGCAACTCACTATAACTATGCTGTAACTCTGCTGCAACTCACTATAACTATGCTGTAACTCTGCTGCAACACTATGCTGTAACTGTACTTTCTCCTTCGAATTTTGTGCTATTACTCCAAGGAGGCTAAAATAAACAAGTTTGAGAAATGGTCTTAAGATATCATCCATAAATCTTATAATTGTTGTCATAGTATTGTGTAATATAAATTGCATAATGTCTCACTCATGCAATCCATGTGTTTTTTTGAAAGTAATATTCCAAATTATTCTTTGTGTATATTGTCATATTGGTATCCTTACTTCTAATCCAACTTCATGATAACACATGCTTACAATATTTGGTTGATTAGTGCCTTGATTATTTGTAGGGGATATATATATATTACACTATATTAGAATATTAGAATATTACAATGTAATAGTAATGCCATATTACAATGTAATATGGCATGACCATATTACATTTTAATATGGCATACAATATGGTATACCGTATTTCATGTAATTTTTTTTTTAAAACCTAAAGTCATCATTGCAATATCGATGCAAGTTCGTCGCATATACATCATGTGCATCATAAATTTGGTTTTGAGATATTGCACTCGTCGATATTACCATAGAGTTTCATCACAAGTTGCGACGGACTTTCGTTGCACGTTTAACAACTGCGTCGTAAGTTATTGGCTTGGCATAAATTTTCGTCCCAATTGAGACGAAGTTTTGTCGTAATTGCCACATTTCTTCGTTGTTATTGCGACGATAGTTCGTCGTAATTGCGATGATGCATAGGGTTAATCGATATTGAAGGTGGTGACACATGGAGAGATAATTTCTTCGATGTTTCCATGCACACTTGGATCGTGGATATAGCGACGAAATTATTCTGACGAAAAAAAATCTTGGCTTTCGTGGAAATTGCGACGGATAAGTGTGGCAATATCAACGAAAAAATGTTGCAAATTTGCTCATGTGTACTAGTGTTTCTCTCACAGTATCCTATCTCAGAATACAATGTTTTCCATCAACCATAGCCATAATACATTTCCCTCATAAAAGAGGGTTGCCTTCTAGGGAAAAAAACCCTAACATAATCTCTACCGTTAGATCTACAACCTTATAATGAACGGTCCAGATTTACAATGAAATTACAATATACATTTACACTCTGCACTCCCCCGCGTTGAAGAGTGTACATACTTCTGGGGTGTAAATACTTCATGGGGTATAAACACGGCTGAAAGTAAAAGACCTCTGAATCAGGAAGATAATCAGGCTCCACAACCAACATTTCGAAGTACTCAGATATATTTTCCTCATCTTTCATTTTTAGGCCTTCATATTGTACTTTGAGAGTCTAGAGTTTGGCCCTCTTAACCTTGGTATCTCCTGCATATATAGTTTCCAATTTATCCCTGAGTTGTTTTGAATTATTATAGTTTAGTACCTTAGCAAGAATTTTCTTACTCAGTCCAGCTTGTAGTGTGTTTAAGGATTTTTCACGTTCACAAAACTTTTTCATGTCTTCTGCTTCTATGGGAGTGGCTTTTGGAGCATCATATCCCTTTTCAACTAATGTCCATACTTCCAGTCTAATGGACATTAGATAGATTTTCATTCTAACACTCCAGAAGACATAGTCTTCACAATTAAATAGGGGGATTTTTGATGACATTTTCAATTGCTGATCCATTCTGATGTATATTACTCTTCAGGTGATTTAAACCTTTTGTGAAGAGACTCACTCTGATACCAATTGAAGGATCATATCCTGTCACTGAGAGGGGGGGGGGTGAATCAATGACACAATAATTTTATCAATTTTCTTTTATTTATGAAAACAAATTATTGACATAATATTTTATCATGGAACCCAATTGGGAAAAACCACAAATGATTTTCTATTAACTGCAAAATTTGTTTTACATGTTACATAGAAGGAATATATTATTCCTTTTCGATCAACACCAACTGATCAGGATGCACCCACACCCTTTTTCACCAACACCAATTGGTAGGAGGCTACGACCCCTTGTTTAGTCAGCTACAACTATCAAGGAAGCACCAACTCCCTCTGCAAGCACCAACTTGCCCTTGCACCACCCAACCACCCTTATTTTATGAATCTGGAAAAACTTCTGTATCAAGTATTTACTGCATCTCTCTCTGCTTCTGTGATTTAATATATCTTCCGATTCACACTGCAGAGACACTTGCTTCTCGCCACTCTTTCTCGTTTATATATTCTTCAAAATGGAGTGAGTGTGAACCACTGTGTCCCTTTGTTTGGACCATCACACCTCTTCGATTAACTTAATCATAATTACTATTTATTTATTTTACCATGAAGAATTTTCATAAATTGATCACATATATGGATCAATTTCATCTAATTAACTCGATCCCTAATTGCAGGAAACAAAGTTCTGCTGAGGCACTTCCTTCAAACCATTTCATGTGATTGATAACACAAAACCATGGGGTTATCAACTTTAGCGATGTATTATGTTTTTCTTTTTAAATCTTGTATACCATATGACCAATGGCGGTAACCAAATGCTAGGCCAAACAAGCACTTGAGAACTTTATTAGAATCAACGGTCACGATTTAATCTCTCGATGATGGATGACTGTCAGGACTTCAGGACTTCACCCTTTAGAACTTCAGGACTTGCAACATGTCAAATATCCTAGAGCGGATTTCGTCGAATAGATTAGATGGTTCATGTTTACTTCACAAAACTAGATCAATGGTAAGATTCGATCCTTACATATATCATTTTACAACTTTAATCTGACGGCTGGGACTTAATCAAGCAATTAGATGGATGGACACCATTTACTCTGGGACTTCGACTATTCTACTTACAATATCCTTCCACTGTAATATGATCAACGGTTGAGAATACACCCGAAGTGATCTTCAGATCAAACGACTCATGTCCACTTCGAGACTTTGGGACCTAGGGCATCTGCTGGTGGTGAAACTGCCGAAGTAAAACTCTTAGAGTGACGTAACTTGCTTATGTCACTTGATGACATGGCATGAGCCGAGTGTCTGTCACATATCACTCGGATTCTTGATTTGCACATACCTGAAATGGCGATTTCAACTTGACACTTGTCATTATATAACTGTGGCACATGTCCTTGGTTATGTGGTCTGTCAACGTGGTCTATCACATGTCCTTGCTGACATGGTCTACTGACATAGATATCCCAAACATCCTTGCTGACATGTTCTGCCACATGTCCTTGCTGACGTGGTCTGCCACATATCCTAGAATCAAACGATTGAGGCTTACTTCGGTTCTTTACACGGATTCCACAGATTTACGCCATGTATCTTTTGGATCAGATGACCTAGATCCACTTCGGACGATCTGAGGCTTGAGATTTACTCCGAATGATCTGATGATTGAGATTTACTTTGGATGATTCGTCGGTCGAGAATTTATTTTGGCTCTCTGACTCTCTGGGCTTCAGGAGTTTCAAATATCAAACTAAGAACCCTCGAAGTGATTTCTCTAGAGTTCACGATCCATCACCAAGTATCCCTCTGGATCTGACGGTTGAAATTTACTTCGACTCTTTGGCTCTCCAGACTTTGGGTATTTCAAATCTCTAACTGAAACTCTTGAAGTGAGATTTTTTTGGAGCGTAACCTCCTCACATATTTAGACCCAAAACAAATGAAGTTCATTTGATCAAGATAATAGATCAATGAATCGATCTGTATGCGATGAAACTTGGCCTTGGATTAAATCCAACAACTCTCCATGTTTTCTTATCCTATCCTTACACTTAATTTTAATCCAATAGCTGACAGGAATTCAGATAATCGAGTTCTCAAACCTTTTGCCCCACTTATCCTATTCTTCACTTAAAGTGATCCAACGGTCATGAAGACACTCGAAGTAGAACAACAATCAATGATGATTGTGCATTAACGGTCTTGAATTGATCTGATCATTGACTAATCCCCCAACGATTCTTTTGAGATTCATTGTGCCATCTGTTCTGAGCTTTGATCTTCATTTTCTAACCCTCTTGAGATTTTATCTTTGCATATCATCCAACTGTTTGACATCAATAATTATATGATAACTATTATACTATTGATATTAATGACAATTCGTCATACCAACTTATAATCACATCAAAGACATCGACTGTTGACATCAATGACAATACATTAATGACACTATGTCCAACATAGAGTACATGGATAGTCGACTATGGTTGCACCCATCATATGGCTAAAGATGCTTCTCTCTTTTATTCATAAGTGAGGCTAAATATGCTTCTCTCTTTGTAGTAGATGATTATGCACTTACTATTCTTTGTTGTGGCAAGATTTAAAGTAGGTATGGTTTGGTCATTGATGTGGATCATGTACCTAGTTTGGGTGCCAATTTTTTGTCTATAGCCTAATTGAATCGAACTGAAAAGAAGATAGATTTTTGACCAGATCAATTTTTTATTAAGGATATGAACAACAACCTTGTTGTTGTTTCCAAAGGTTTTCTTCACCCTAAAAACAAACTGTATAAATTTTATGACTTTCCTAAGAAATATCCAGTATCGACTGCACTCATATCTTAGACCAAGAATCAAAATAGAATTTAGAATGAACAACTTGAACATTTGAATTATGGGAGCTTGAAACTGATGGTGAAACACAACATGGTTACTAGACTACCTAAGGTTGTTCCCTCTAATGGAGTATGTGAAATATTTATTCTTGGGAAGAATCACTAGGCTATCTTTGAGACAGGGAAACCCTGAAGAGCAAAGATTCAGGTAGAACTTGTCCATGGTGACCTATGTTCCATGAAGAAGTCATCACTAGCCAAGGTAAGGTATGTGTTGACCTTATTTGATGACCTTTCTAGGTATACTTTATTATATTTCTTAAAGAATAAGATTCATGTGTTTGAAAAGTTGAAGGAAATTAAGGCATCAACTGAAAAGCAATGAGGTTGACCTATGAAATGTTTAAGATTAGAAAATGGAGGAGAATATGTAGTAAATAATTTTGAATGGTACTTGTCCCATAATGATATCTATTGGTAGAGATTGGTACCTTACACACCTCAGTGGAATGGATTTGCTAAAAGTAAAAACAAAATTTCGGTAGAAATGTCATGTTCTTTGCTTTAGACCAAACATTTGTCAAATAATTTTATGGAAAAAAATATTGCTCTAATTATTTGTTAAATTTGATTCCAGCTAAAATTGTATGATATGTGACTTTGATCGATAAATGGAGTGGAAGAAAAACCTCATTTAGAAATCTTATAACCTTTGGATGCATAGTATGGGCTCACATTTGAGATGATAGAAGAAATAAATTGGATGCAAAGATCCATGTTTTCATCATGATGGGCTAGTATAAAGAGTCAAAGGCTTACAAGTTATTTGACCTTGTCAAACATGAGTTTATCTATAGAATATATTTTGTCTTTGACGAGAATAAATCAGGTATCACTATGTCGAATTCCTCTTCTACTTTGTTGAGCAATGATCCTTTGGAAATTATATGGAATTATATATCGATTAATTACTTCATAGAACCATCGTTTGGTCAATTGACTTATTTCCTTGAATTGACTTATAGTCAACCCTTTGAAATAGAATTGACCACAAGTTTTGGAACCGCTATTTATTCTAGAAATGGTGATCTTGATATAGGAACACCTTCAATAAAGGGGATTTGTCTTCCTATATGGGAAACCAAAACAATTGAAGTAGCTAGAGTTGGTGTAGGATGTGTCAATGACTCAAGAAAATATATAAGTTATAAATAGTTGGAAGTGATTCTCTAAAAAAACATGTTCTAGAGGCATATGATCCATATACATATGTATATGCACATGATCGACCTGAATGTGAGATTTCTATGGTTAATGAGTATAATTTCTTGTTGAAGAATGACACATGGGATTTAGTTCCTTAAATGCATGGAAATAATGTAGTGAAGTGTCGATGGGTCTAAAAGACCAAATCCACATATGAAGGTGTTGTTGAAAGACAAAAAGCTCATTTGGTAGCTAAGGGATTTTCTCAGCAAGAAGGCATCAACTACACTAAGACCTTTGCTCCAATTGCAAATATGGACTGTGTTCAATTGATTATTTCACTTGCTTCTTACTTTGGATGGGAGGTACGTTAGATGTATGTCAAAAGCACATTTTTATAGGGTGATTCATTGAAGAGATTTATATGGAGCAACTCCATGATTTTGAAAAGTATGATAGTATTGTTTGTCGACAAAAGAAATCCTTGTATGGTTTGAAATAGGTCCCCGAAGTATGGTATGAGAACATTCATCATTTTTTCCTCAATATTAGTTTCAAACTCTATGAATAATGTAATGTCACCATTACCAACAAACCAATTTTTTTTCTCTAATACCCCGTTGTAGCATTCCCAGCCCCAAGATGACACCATTAAATTAAATAAAATTCTTCTGCCTATGCACATAATTATACAAACTACAACAAATATACACATGCATAATAATAAAGGAAAACCCATAATGGAAATACAAAATTATACACACAGTAATAAAATAAAATAAACAATTATACACATAATAATTAAATAAAATGCACAATCATACACACAATAATTAAATAAAATACACATAAGACACTTATCTTTTGTAAATAATCACCGACTACATGTAGACCTCAAATGTTCCTCCCAACCTTAGACTATGCTACTCATAAAATCTCAACAATAGGTCCCCCCTGAGATGGGGATAAAATTCCACCAGAGCAAAGGAATCCTAAGCTAAACTAAGGTTTGTCAAAAAAATAATACATAGATTCAGGTGCCAACTCTAGCAAACAACCTACAACCTCTCATTCCCCACATGCCTATCCCCAGGAAGTGTGCCCCTTCTGTTCTCAACTCTCCTTTGGCTGCCCCAATTCCCTTCCAAGGCTTCATCAAAAGGCTGGGAAGGAAGTCTCAAAGCCCTATAGATGCAACTTGAAACCTTGGGAAAACAATTCCCAACGTTTCTCTCACCTGGAGAGAATTGCTTACCCGCCTCTTGAACTCTATTCCTTAGGTTACTGGTTGAAATCAAATCCAAGTACATGTATGGATGGCGATGGATGCAAAGAGTACATATGACAGGAGAGGAGTTATGGTTAGAATGATGAAGGAATGATGGGAAAATGAATTAAGTTCCCAAAATACATTTTCATTCCTTTAACTTGACACTTGTCACCTTATGAACTAGTGTTGACTCCAATTGGTGAATTATTCCCAACCTTTAGGAAATTAGGATAAATAAATATCCATACCTCGGACTTTAGGAAATATTATTATAATATTTCCTTGGACTTAAGCCCCCTTTCCTAGACTCTTATCTCCCTTTCCCTTCTAGTGGAGTGCTAGCCCCCCATACTCTTTCATCTAACTGGGTTTGCAATAATGATGCATTTTATTAATATTATCGATTGTGATTACATATTACAAAGATAGGCTCTTTGGCCTTTTAGCACTCAGGCTCTCTAGCCTTTAATGACACATGCACTTTGGACTCAAAACATATATACAAATACACTTTGGCCCAAAATATCTTGGCTCACCAGCCTATACGTAAATTTACATTTACATTTACAATTGGGGTTCAAACTAAGGGTATTTCATTCCCTTCCCCCTTATTTATGCACTTTCCTCAGTGCATTATATACATATGTACCATCAAAGTTTTCAAAAGTATTAAAAAATATGTGGGTACTCTGCCCGCATAACATCTTCATGCTCTCAAGTTGCATCCTCAAGACTGTACTAGGTCCATTGGACCTTTACTAGCCCTATGGCTCGATTCTAGAGTTGCTTGATATTCCGATCCAATATGCAAACTGACTACACTTGAATGTCACCTTCTTGTTCCACCTAAATCACATTCCAATCAATGACATGATTAACATCAAGTACATACTTCTTAAGCAAAGACACATGTAATACATTATGAATACACATGGATGCAAGTAGTGCAAGCATGTATGCAACATGACCAATCCTCTCTAGGTTTTCAAATGATCTACAATATCTTGCTGCCAACTTTGAACAGTTCCCCAACTTTAAGGAACTCCTCTTGGACTTCATTTTCAAGAACACATGGTCACCCACGTTAAACTCTTTGTGAGTTATGCCCTTATCTGCATAGCTTTTCTTCCTATCTTGGGAGGATTTTAAATTATGCTTAATCTTCACCATCTGTTCCTCCATTTCCTTGAGCAACTCTGGCCTAACCACTGATATGTCTGCTGGGTTGTCCCAAATCACTAGTGTGTTTCACTTTCCACTATAAAGTGCCTCAAATGGGACCATCTTTAAATATGCTTTATACCCATTATTATAAGAAAACTATACCAAGGGAATATAATCTTCCCATTTCGATGGTTTATCCATCACATACATCCTTAGCATATCTTCAATCACTTGATTGACCCTTTCTGTTTTCCCATCTAATTCTGGATAATAGGTTGTGCTAAAGTTTATATTTATTCCAAATCCTTTGAATAATCCCTTCCAAAATTTTGATGTGAACTTAGGATCTCTATCAGACACAATTGTCTTAGACACACCATGTAGCCTAGCAATTTCTCTCATTTATATATCTATAATGTTGTTTTCCTTTTCAGTTTTCTTCTCTAGAATAAAATGGGCAACCTTTGTAAGCTTATCCACCACTACCATGATGGAATCATGTTGCATGGTTGTTTTGGGCAGCTTAGTGATGAAATCTATTGTTACAACTTCCCATTTCCACTCAGGAATGGGTAATGGTTGTAGTAAACCAGTTGGGTGTATGTGCTTAGTCTTGAATTTTTGACATTCCATGCATCTAAAAATATATTCAATCACCTCTTTCTTCATACCTAACCAATAATATTGGCTCTTGACAACTGAAACTATGTTTTGGTAACCTAGGTGCCCAACATAAGGCACATTATGCATCTCTTTTAGTACCAAAATTTTCAGCTCCTAAAAATTAGGCATATAAGCTCTGCCTTTGTACAAGATAATTTCATCCTCCCTTAGCTTATAATTTTAATTTTTCTATTGAAAATTACCTTGCTGTAATTTTGTTTTTATCTCCATATAATGTAGATCTGATTTTGCATCTTCTAATATTCTATCTTTTAAATCACATTTATTCACACTAATGGTTGTAGCATGCAACGTATCATGCACCCTCCTGTTGAGTGCATAAACCACCTTGTTCTCTTTACCTTTGATATTCTTTATATCAAAGTCATACTCACTAAGAAATTCCAACCATCTGATTTTCCTAACATTCAATGTTAGTTGTCCAAACAAATATTTTAGACCACTATGGTCTGTACTCAACTTGAATCTTTTTCTCATGAGATAATTCCTCCACATCTTTAAGGCATGTATTATAGCTTCCAATTATAAGTCATGGGTAGCATAGTTCCTTTCATTCTCTTTTAACTTTATTGACTCATAGCTTATCACATGCCCATTTTGACTAAGGATTCCTCCAAGCTCTTCTAGGCATGCATCAATGCACACAATGGAATCTTCATTGGGATAAACAATTTATAATATTGGTGCACTGGTCAACATGATCTTCAAGTGTTGAAAGCTTCTTTTACAATCAGAATTCCACTCAAATACCACACCCTTCTTTTGCAAAGACGTGAATGGGTGTGCAATCTTCGAAAATCCCGCAATTAATCTTCTATAATATCCCGCAAGCCCCATGAATGATCTCACTTCGAAGACATTCCTTGGTGCTAGCCATTCTTCAATGGATTTAATATTTTTTGGATCCACTGCTATCCCTTCTTCTGAAATGATATGGCCCAAATAATGTATCTACCTTTGGTAAAATGAGCACTTGCTCAAATTTTCATACAACTAATGCTCCCTCAATACTTGTAACACCATTCTCAAGTGATTCTCATGCTCTTCTTTAGACTTAGAGTAAATAAGTATGTCATCCAAAAATACAATGATGAACTTATCTAAGTAATCTCTGAAAATACATTTCATTAAACACATAAAGATAGATAGTGCATTTGACAACCCAAATGGAACCACTGTAAACTCATAATGGCCATACCTTATTCTAAATGTTGTCTTACTGATGTCCTCTTCTTTAATTCTCACTTGATGATAGCCTGATCGGAGGTCAATCTTGCAGAATATCTTTACATCCTTCAGCTGATCAAAGAGATCATCTATCCTTGGCAAATGATACTTTTTCTTCATAATCACCTTATTTAACCACTTGAAGTTGATGAAAAGCCTCAAGGTACCATATTTCTTTTTTACAAATAACACCGAGGCACCCCAAGATGACACACTTAGGCATACATACCCATTCTTCAGAAGCTCTTCAAGTTTCATTTGCAATTCCTTTAGTTCTGGTGTACTCATCTTGTAAGGAGTCTTGGATACTAGGGTTGTTCCAGGTATCATATGGATAGAGAAATCAATCTCTATTGTATGGAAACCCTAATATTTCTCTAAATACATCTTCAAACTCTTTTAAGACAACGAATTATTCAATATTTGGTACTTTATCCTTGGGTGTCTCTTCCATATGAGCTACAAATATTTGGCACCTTTCTTGAAGCTTTTCTTTAGCTGCAAGGCTAAAAATTGTTTGATAGCTACTTCTCTTGGAATACCCTGAACTGTTCTGAAGTTCCCTTCCTCATCAAAACTAGTAAATGCCTTATTATAATAGTCTAGGTTATTGTGATGCTTTTCCAACTAATCCATACCAATTAGAAAATCATATGAGCCCAAGGATATGATGTTGATATTAAGAGGGGGGTGAATCAATATCAAGTACAATTTAAAACCTTTTTCAACTTATACTTAAACCATTCAACTATATCTAATGAGAAATGAACAATAGTATAAGAGTTACACCAATACACCATGCACAATATACGAGAAATAATCAATAGTTATTGTTCAAGGGAAGTAATGACCTCCAAAGGTAGCTACAACTTCCAAATGTAAAGGGAGGGATAAACCTCCAAGAGGAAGATACAATCCTCCAATATCAAGATAGAGTTTAACTCTCCATCCTTTCCCCTTCCTTCCACCCAACAATATATGAGAGATAATAAAACTTTACATTAAATCATCACCATCAACCAATCATCACATAGAACCTGATAATGGTTCCTGAGACTTCTTCAATTTCTGCTATTCTTCAATTCTTAGAGTACTCTGATCCTGTATATAATATTACTCAATGTATTCTCTAAAACTCCTCCAAGTTTCACTCTTTGAATCCTCCCCAAAAAGAATTTATAGAAAGAATGGTAGACTTTATTCAATTCTTGTCTATTCAGGAGACCAAATTTGTACAGAATGCCCCGCGCTCAATATTTAACATCCGATTCTGAAACTCACAAAAATGAAACTACAGTCTGTACTATTTCCAATGAAATTTGTACCACATCATTTGGATTCTTTATGAAGAATTTATGACTATTTTACCCAGAACACCTGTTTATTGACTAGCTTCAGGATTGGTCACAAACCCTATCTTCCACAGAGTGTATCTCCATAATTATAGCGAATCAAGAGCTGAAATTTTTACTAGAGGTACCTTGATATGTATTCTCAATACCATAGCAATTTCACCATTTGAATCTTTCTATAAAAAAAGTTATAGCAAAAATAGTAAGATGACCTAAAAATAACATACCTTAGAACACATCACCAGAAGACTTCATCCTCCCTTGAAATCCGACCTTCTTTACTTCTTATTTCCTTTGAAATTTGACTTGTATCAAAATGAATGTATAATGATGTTTATTTATACCATTTATGTCACTTCATTTTAACATTAGGGCCGACCTGGCACTTTCTTATTTTGTAATTCTTTTCTTTAATTATCTTTAGGGCCTACGTGTACTTCCTTCTTCAATTCACTTTGTCATCTTCAAAAATTCATTTCTCCTCAACCATGAGGATCCACGTGACATTCCACATACCACCGGAAACAACATGATGTATACTATCCATTCATGGGTTTTGTATATGGATGTGCATTGTCCTTCATGTCCAAATACCTTTATCAATCTTGCGGTCCAAAACCCATGACTAGGGTTGACATCAATGACAACAACCAATCTTCCAACAATCTCCCCCTTTCATTGATGGAAACACTCATTCTCCCCCTATCATCATGATCCCAATTTCTCTCCCCCTTTGAAATCAATGACAAAGGTTAGGGCTGCTCCCCCTGAGTTTAATGGAAAAATGTAACTCTCTTCTTTGGGGCTGCTCCCCCTAAACATGTGGCACTCAATAATACTTCATCCTTATTTTTGGTCTTTGGGACTTTTTCTTCCTTAGAATCCTTTT
>ML786606.1:305556-319980 GCA_009831015.1 Picea engelmannii | reverse complement strand
AGAGTTACACCAATACACCACAATACACCATGCACAATATATGAGAAATAATCAATAGTTATTGTTCAAGGGAAGTAATGATTTCCAAAGGTAGCTACAACTTCCAAATGTAAAGGGAGGGATAAACCTCCAAGAGGAAGATATAATCCTCCAATATAAAGAGAGAGTTGAAATCTCCATCCTTGCCCCTTCCTTCCACCCAAGAATATATGAGAGATAATAAAACTTTACATTAAATCATCACCATCAACCAACCATCACATATAACCTGATAATGCTTCCTGATACTTCTTCAATCTCTGCAATTCTTCAATTCTTAGAGTAATATGATCCTATATATATAATATTACTCAATGTATTCTCTAAACTTCCTCCAAGTTTCACTATTTGAATCCTCCCCAAAAAGAAGTTATAGAAAGAATGGTAGACTTTATTCAATTCTGGTCTATTTAGGAGACCAAACTTGTACATAATGCCCCACACTCAATATTTAACATCTGATTCTAAAAATTGAACAAAAGAAACTACAGTCCTTACTATTTCCAATGAAATTTGTCCCACATCATTTGGATTCTCGATGAAGAAGTTATGACTGTTTTACCCAGAACACTTGTTTATTGACTAGCTTCAGGACTGGTCACAAACCCTATCTTCCACAGAGTGTATCTCCATAATTATAGCGAATCAAGAGCTGAAATTTTTACTAGAGGTACCTTGATATGTCTTCTCAATACCATAGCAATTTAACCATTTGAATCATTCTAGAAAAAAATTTATATCAAAAATGGTAAGATGACTTGAAAATAACATACCTTAGAACACATCACCAAAAGATTTCACCCTCCCTTGAAATACGACCCTCTTTACTTCTTATTTACTCTAAAATTCGACTTGTATCAAAATGAATGTATAATGATGTTTATTTATACCATTTATGTCACTTCATTTTAACATTAGGGCCGACCTGGCACTTTCTTATTTTGTAATTATTTTCTTTAATTATCTTCAGGGCCTACATGTACTTCCTTCTTCAATTCACTTTGTCATCTTCAAAAATTCATTTCTCCTCAACCATAAGGATCCACGTGACCTGTCACATACCACCGGAAACAACATGATGTATACTATCCATTCAAGGGTGTTTTATATGCATGTGCATTGTCCTTCGTGTCCAAATACCTTTATCAATCTTGCGGTCCAAAACCCATGACTAGAGTTGTCATCAATGAAAACAACCAATATTCCAACATATGATACTTAAATATTCCCTTGTGATAAGCCCATTCATGTCCATTGGACATTCTTTAACCATCTCATTGATTTTTTCTCTTAGCTCCTGTAGCTAGTTGCACCAACCAAGATTTCCCAAGATTGCTTCTTGGAAAATGAAATATTTCCACCATCTTAGGATCTAGATAACTATGAATAGCTCCTGAATCAATTAAAATAGCAATGGGTTGGTCATTAATCTTACCTTCCACTTCAATCACGTGGGACTGAAATTCATCTTGCTTGTTATTTAGGGCTGCGTATATCCTTGGTACATTTCTTCCCATGTCCTCCATTGTATAACCTGCTGTACATTGTGAACAGTTCTCACTTTTTCACCTCTATGAGGGAATATCTGTACATGTGATCTCCCTCACAACCCAAACATTTCATTGGATGCTACCTTGGTATTTTCCCCATTTTTTATGTCATTCTGGGCTCCTTGGAAGTTGGCTGACCCTGAGAATTATTTTTGAAGAATGGTGGCTTGGTCCCCTTCTTCCTCTGCTCCATATTGATTTTCTTCTTATCTTCTCAAGCCTTTTGGAAAGTTGGTCTTCCTCTATGATGATCATAGAGAGACTTGGCTCTCCTTATTGTTTCATCCAATGTCTTGGGATCATTGTATTGTATCTTATCACTGAAAATTGATGGAAACCCAATCAAAGACCTTTGAATATTGACTTGTTCATCCTTGATGAAAGAAACATATTTCAACAACTATAAGAATCTCCTTTCATACTCATCTATGTTCATACTCCCAAGATTGAGTTCAAAGAACTCCTTCATATTCCTATAATAGTAATGCTTGGTTAAGTACTTCTATTGGAAAAATATCTTGAACTCCCTCCAAGTAATCTTCTTCTCATCAATGTGTTACATTTGCACAAACTGGTCCCACCACATGGATTCTTTTCCTTTGAGTTGGTAGATTGAAATTCTCCCTTCTTCCTATGAGGAGTAATTATGCAACTGAAAGTACTTCCTCATCCCAAATATCCAAGCCTCTGCATCTTCATATTTCTTATGCTCACCATCAAAGGTATGAGGTTTGATCTTATTCATCTCTCCTTGTAGGCCATCTATCCTAGACCTCTTCTTATTCTTCCTGACAAGAGATAGATTTAAAATATTGTGTGATCTCCTAGATGAATGCCTTGGTGAGTGATGATGATGCCTATCAAAACTTCTTTCTTCTCTTATTTTATCATGAGACCTATGAATCCTTGACTTGCTTGATTATGTCTCCTTATCCATTTCTTCTCTATTATGTCCAAGCTCTGTAGAAACTTGATGTTGAAGCCATCTTGCTGCTCTTTGGCTTTCATAAGCCTCTCATCATCAAACTTATAACTTTGGACATATTTTTTAAGACTCTTTATGGTTTCCACCAAGTTCATTCTTTCTTCTTTCCATTCTCCATGACCATTTGATTATGTCCCTGCATTACCCATGCTCACATACAACCCTATTACTTCATCTTCATGGTTGTAGGTCCTTTGTGCATCTTCCATGCCTCTAATATCTAAGTTGATCTTGTTTTTTTCTATTTATTTTTAACTCTACAAAATGTCCAAGCAACAAGATTTTTTAGACTAAATAAATTTAACAAATCTATTAGTTTATGCACCATTTTGCCTTTTTAAATACACCGGAATTATTATTTCTAATTTATAGTAAATTGTACTACTCAATTCACATTTCTGGGTGCATAATTGGACTCCTCTATCCAATACCTTTCCATCGATCGCTTTCTTTCTCGGTTTTTAGTTATGAGCATAAATTTATGGTCATTGGAATTTTACCCATTTACTCCTTTTAAACACTTTTTATTCTAGGTGTAATTTCAGCCCTGTTCTTGCATCCATACACTACCCCCTTTGGGATTTTGTTAGAATCTCAATTGGGTATCTTCATGACCCTACTTTGAACAATCTGACCAAGTTTCACCTTAATCTGAGCTTCATGATGCTAGATACAACTTGCTGAAGATTCATGCCATTGTATCATTTTAGCCTTGAATGGTACATGTGCCTTCTATGTATTCCTGTGCATTTATAGGTGCCTAAATTTCTGTTTTGACTCCATGGATGTATTCTATGGTCCAATATATTTCCATGGACCATTCATATGCCCCAATATGACCTTAGAGGAGGAAGTTATGGCCGTTGGAGTGAACTGGTACCCAAAATTTTACCTTGCACTCTTTGGCCTGTAACTTCCTCATACTAGCTCTGTTTGACGAACAGTTTACACCGTTACAAATATCTCTCCGAACTCTTTTATTTGAGATGAAAATACACACGTAACTTGGTATACTTTGTTCTCGTGGTTTTTGAGTACATGAAAACACTATTTAGGCCTTCAAAAATAGCCTACAAGAAAATGACCCGAACAACATTGTAATTTTCTGAGGAGAAAAATGATTTTTGCTGAGATGGAAACTGATATGGAATTTCGAGTCCACCTGACACCTTGTAATGATGCCATGTCAACCTCCTGGACTACCTATTCCTACCTCATCATGCCTCACTCTCTTCTTCCTATATTTTTCCTTTTATGTGGCCTTAAATTCCAATAAAATAATAATGCTTTACAGACCCACATGCCTAGCTGGTGTAGCTATGACCATGTATGGGAAATAGCTCCCACTTTGGCTATCAAATTTCCAAGTGGCACGTCTTTATTTTGCGCGGGGATGGTTGGGTCCCATCTTGCACTTTTTTCCTTGGTGCGTGTGAACTTGCACGCTACCCCAAATTCGACGTCTAATATAGGGCACGATCAATGACATAATGGCCATGTCACATCCAAAAAGTGATCAAGGTTTAACAACCCCTTGGGTCACAAAAATGGGTTTCCCCGTGCTACGTGGCGTGATCTGAGTGATGTCACATGGTACAAGGGTCGAAAGCGAAAACCGCTTCACCCCCACACGACAATGGTTTATGGTATCGACTATGTCACTTGCCACTATGCCACCTGTTTCCATTGTGTACCTACCACCGTGGTAGTGCATGTCACCGCCACGTCATGATGACATCATATACAAAAAAATACCCCAAAATTTTCCAATTTTTGAAATTTTCCAAAATTCCCAAAATTCCCAAAATTGCATAATTTTGAAATTCTTTTCCAGATCGCCATGGAACTGTGAAATTAATATTTTCACAGCCAATTTCGGCCATGATCATGCCAATTTGGATATTTTGCATTAAATTCAACTCTTCCACGTCAAATTCTCCATGAATTACACTGCATAAATTAGGGATTTTTCCCAATTTCGCCCAATTTCACCATGGCTATACTGTAACTTCCAAATTCGTAATTCAGCCAATTACAGTCTTAAAAAATTCCCATATTGAAATTAAATTTGGGATTTTCTTAACCCTTCGCTAATTTTTCCTCAATTACTCATGAAATTTCCCCAATTTCATTGTAGTAATTTTGACAAACATGTTGCATACATACATTTCAAACGTTTTGTCGAACAATTTGCATGTAGACTCTACATGCTCAGCTTCAACACTCCGTTTATGGCCCATATAGGCTCATTGTTGAACCTGTGGCTTCGATACCACATTGTAATGTACCCATTACCAAAAACCAACAAAAGTTTCCCTGATACCACGTTGTAGCATACTGAGCCCCAAAGCTAGGAAATGCCATACAAAATTTCCAACTCTGATACCATTAAACTAAATAAAATTCTTCTACCTATACACATAATTATATGGACTACAACAAAATACACATGCATAATAATACATAAAAAACCCATAACTGAAAAACATAATTATACACACAGTTATTAAATAAAATACACATAAGACACTTATATTTTGTAAATAATCACCGAATGCGTGCAGACCTCAGATGTTCCTCCCAACCTTAGACTCTCATGCTCATAAAATCTTAGCAACATGTTACCTCTGAGATGGGGCTAAAAATCCACCAGGGAAAAGGAATTCTAAGCCAAGATAAGGTTTATGAACAACAAAATACAAAGATTCAGGTGCCAACTCTAGAAAACAACCTACAACCTCTCATTTCCCACATGCTTGTCCCACCCCAGGAAGTGCGCCTCTTCTTTTCTCAAATTTCCTTTGGTTGCCCCACTTCCCTTCCGGGGATTCAACAACAGGCCGAAAAGTAAGTCTCAGATCCCTGTAGCTGCAACTTGGAACCTTGAGAAAACAATTCCCAACAATTCTCTCACATAGAGAGAATTGCTTATGGGCCTGACAACCCACTTCTTCAACTCTATTCCTCAAGTTACTGGTTGAAATTAGTTCCAAGTACATGTATGGATGGAGATGGATGCAAAGAGTACGTATGCCAGGAGAGGAGTGATGGTCAGAGTGATGAAGGAATCATGGGAAAACTAACTAAGTTCCCAAAATATATTTGCATGCCTTTAACTTGACACTTGTCACCTTATGAACTAGCTTTGAATCCATTTGGTGACTCGTTCTCAACCTTTAGGAACTTAGGATAAATAAATATCCATACCTTGGAATTTAGAAACTATTATTATAATATTTCTTTGTACTTAAGCCCTCTTGGCTTAGCTCCCTTTCCTAGAGTCTTGGCCTCCTTTCCCTTCTAGTGGAGTTCTATCCCCCATACTCTTTCTTCCAACTGGGTTGTAGTAGTGATGTATTTTATTAATATCATTGAGTGTGATTACATATTACAAAGATAGGCTCAATGGCCTTTTAGCATCCAAGCTATCCAACCTTTAATCACATAGTCTCTCTGGCCTCAAAACACATATACAAAGGTACTATGGCCCAAAATATCCTCTCTCACCAACCTATATGTAAATTTACATTTACATTTACAATTGGGGTTCAACCTAGGGGTATTAAAAATCATACCATAGTATCTATGTATTACATGTCAATGGTGAAACACTAATTATTGCATTGTATGTGGATGGCCTAGTTGTTACTAGAAGTAGTGTTAATTTAATTTTGGGTTTGAAGAAACAATTAGAAGATACATTTGAGATGAATGACCTTGGTATGTTACATTACATTTTGGGAATCCAAGTCTTACAAATGGATAATGGTAAATTTATTTCTCAACCTAATCATGTCTTGAATCTTTTACATAATTTCATGATGGAAGTCTATAAACCATGTTTTATACCTTATCAGTTGAGAATGAAGCTAACCAAGGAGTGTGATTCTATGAAAGTCGATGCTACACTCTACCAATAGTTTTTTTTGTATCCCTTTCTATTTAAATCATAGTTGACCTGATATTTCCTTTACTATTAGTGTGTTTTCTTAGTTTATGGAGGACCCATGAGAAATTAACCTTAAGGTCGCAAAGGGAATTGTTTGTTATATCAAGGGCACTTACTATCCCGATATAAAGTATTGCAATGATAAATTCAACAAGTTGGTTAGTTACATCGACTCAGATTGGGTTAGAGATGGCAATGATAAGAAGTATACATCTAGATATGTGTTTTGTCTTGGATCTCAACCCATAGTCTAGTCTTTTCAAAAGAAGAAGGTGCTATCTCTTTTAACTACAAAACAAGAATATCATGGTGTAATGCAAGTTGACGTTGAGGCAATATGGATTAGACATCTAGTGGGAGAAATTTCTTTTCTAGTTGAGATATTGACTATGGTATATTGTGACAATCAAAGTGAAATTTAGGCTGCAAAGAATCTTGTTGCATACAACAAGATTAATCATGTGGAGCTTCATGCTCATTATTTGAGACAATAAGTACATAATAATGTTGAAAATATCATTTTTTGTAGGATAGATGATTTGGTTTCTAATATATTTACAAATCCTCTATCAAAAGTTAAGTTTGTGAAACTTTAGGGTTTTCTTGGGCTTCAAGAAGCTACAATTTGTGTAGAAGTAATTTCACCTCCCAAATCTCTAGAGAATTGTGCGACTGGCAAGGTGTTGAAAAAAAATATATGTAGGTTCATCACACCTCTATATATTTTGGATATAGTCAATGGATATTTGATAGTGGATTGAGTGGTCAATTAGGGGATCAACTGGATGGTTGACTGGGCATTTGACTGGTTGGAAAATTAGAAAAAAATAGTCCACTTGTGTAGAAAAAAAGGTAGAAATCAAAGAGTTTGTTATGTGCCCTCACCAATATATGTGGATCTCATCTTCCTCACTTCAAAGGAGTTCGTTACTTCTTGCTTCTATATAATATGGCTGTATGGGTTGATAAAAAACCACACATTTTTTTTGTATGATAGCTATTGTCTAAGTTGATTTTTTTTGGCTTCTTACACTTATATCTATGCTAAGATATGCTCAATTGTGCTTAAGGGATATAACACTTTCTTTAGAAATCACCTATTTCTTGGAATACTAGCTCTTGATCTACCTAATTCCTTGATTCTCCAACACCTTTTTCTTTCTCAAGTGATATCCCAACTTATGACACTTTTCTTATTGGTTAGGGTTCTCATTCCATTGAGGGTGTCTTTCCACAATTATTTGACTTTCACCTTATGGATTCAAACATTCCTTTGATTTTCAAAAGATATGAAGATTGTCCATGCACCCGACTCTTTAAAAACCACACTTATCATGCTAACTCTTTATGGATTAGAGGATCATTGAGAGGAACATGAGCTTAACGACTCCTCATATTCTAACTCCGGGGCCTGGAACTGGAGGTGGCCATACCCAATCTTCCTATAGTGTCAACATGAAAAGTCCATAAGTCCCAAGTAATGGATTTGTGCTTTGAGTGCAATGTGCATGGTTAACGTCACTATGGATTCGTAATTTCACCTAGATTCATATGGGACAAGGACACACATCATTAAATCATGGTATATATAGTAGTCTCATAAACACTAACCAAACCCTAGAGATGAATTCCCAAAGGTAATCTGTGTTTTCATAACTTCTCAATGTTGGTTCCAGCCTATTTAATTTATGCATGTATTGCACATGCCCTATTACTTGGGAGGTAACCAACAACTCTTCGACTTACAAATGAGTGATGGGTTATGGAATTAACAAAATTCTTTACTTGATCACAATGGGTTTCCTTGTATCTTCAACTAGTATCTTGGTCTTCTTATTCCTACAATTATTCTAAACTACCTAAAGGTACGAGCATTCTACATCAACAATGCTATTTTTCCTGACATGGAAAAACCCAATATACATTCATAGTATTTATTTGTACAAAATACATAATAAAAATTAACCATTAAACATAATTTATTAATAATTACATGCTTTATATGAAAAAATAAAAAGGTCCATCATTTATTTATTTACTTGCTATCCATAATATTCATAAATTCTTCAATAATTAGTCTAGCCACTAGTATATACATGGTTGATTAATAAATTCTACTATAACTCTATTTTATTTAATGACATTAGGTTCTACTTCCAAGTTACACAATTATACTTATAAACTTTATTAATTGAGAATTTCCAACAACTAGGGGCCAATAAAACAATAATGAATCAAAGGATAAGGACTAAAATAACACAAGTACACCTAAACACATAGGGATATTAACCATGAATAACATCTCTAGGATTGGTGGACATGTTGGATTACTCAATGAGATTAAATTCCGTGAGGAATTAAGGACAAGGGTCTCAAGGGTCGTGGGTTTTTTTTTTTTTTTTGGCTGGAGATTTCGATGGCCGAGTGGGTGTGGCATTTCACAAATTCAACTCTCCCATTCTCCCTTGTGTTCTCCCTTGGAGAGGCTCAAAGTCTTGCAAATGAAAATTTTTTGTTTCTTTTTTGTAGGATGGAATTGTTGGAGAGGACATTGATTTTTTAAATGGTGAAAAGCTCTTTGCAATAAGACAAACATATGACATTTTCTCTCTTAAAAAATCTCACATATAATTAAAAATGCTGGCATGTAAGCCAATGTCAACTATTGATTCAAATGTCCACGGTGGTAGAAATAATTAGACATAACTACAATATGGGTGATGAATGGTAGCGGAAACACTATGAGTGATGGGTGGTAGGGGAAACTGTTGGGCCCAAGATATGATCATTTTTATGATGGTTGTTATACATTTTTTCCACATGTACATACATGTTTTTCACGTTTTGAAGGATCTTTTTGAAGAATTTTATGGTAATCGATATGATCGCCATAAGGTACGTGTAATTCATGTTTAATGATTAAATCTAGTTTAATTCATCATGTTCTATGATTTCCAAGAGTTAATTCGTGTTTTTCTTCCATTATAGAGCAAAACGCACCATGTTTCCAGTTCCGACACTTGATCCGACACTCATTCCGACACTTGTTCCAGTACCCAATACGACACTCGTTCCAACATCCAGTATTGTGCAAAAACGTAAGGCAAGTTGGTCGTTATGGCATTGGTGGTCAATGATGGACAAATCAGGCACATGGGTTTTCTTCATGATCGCCCCCTCCAGCTACTAAGCTTAAGACAACTCTATTTTAGTTGTCTAAAGATGGCGATTATTGGCTTGCTCCATTTTTTTAGTTATGGCATCATTTATTGTATTTTGCCGAATTTAGAGGTGGTTCGACCCTCCTGTGGTCGACCACTTGGGTTGTAAGCTTATAAATACTGCTAGGATGGTCATTAGATAGTTAAGGAAGTATAAGAACCATTGTATTGGAGGCATACTCGTTTTTCTCTGTTTTTGAGTTTTTACATTGCCAAAATTATGCCAGAACTGCGTTTTTGGATTTTTATGGTGAATTTGGCCTGCTGAGTTCATGGTGTGCTTTTAGAGAGTGACCATGACTTGCTGGGGGGCCCACTAGCAGTTTGGTAACTGTCTTCATGTTTATTTTTCATTTCCTAATTTATATTGCTCTCTTTTTATTTTCTGTACATGTATATTTTTATTGTGCTAACTAGTTTGTTGTAGCTTAATTGTTTTACAGGATTAGATGATGATATATGTTAACATGCATTAATCTCCTAGATTAGAAAAGGCTTGCAAGTCTCTCTCTCTCTCTCTCTCTATACTAACCCTGTGTGCAATTAGAAAGTCTCTCTCACTATACTAACCCCACATACAGTTAGATGTTAAATTGTGCTTTCTTTTATAATTTCATAGTCAAGTTTAGAACAATTTTTTTAATTAGAACARAACATAGTTTTAATTTGGGTTTCTTTTGAAAAAGATTGATGGATGGATAGATTTACTTCTAGTTTTTATAGTTGCTTATCTTAGTTTTACATAGATTTCATTTACTTAGTTATTAGTTAATGTAATTKTCAATTTTAATATCATAGTTTAATTTCTGTTTTCAATTCATTTTCTTATCATAGTTTGAATGATTAAAATAGACATAGTATAGTTTTATTTCACACAATTTCCTTTCTTAGAATTAAAGTGCAATTGAATTTATTAGTTAAGGAATGAATCTAGTTTGCTTACATAGTGTAGAATTGGAATAATAACCTCGTTATGTTGTTGATGGTTCATACATGAATATGCAGGGTATTTAACATTATATTTGTCATGGCTAAATTCTCCTTAGATTGTTTAATCCATACCTTTCATTTTTCCATTGAGATTAGTGTTGAGTTTATACCATTGGAATTGTCCTTTGTTGTCAAGTGTCATCAAGATATCATCCGTCACCACCGAAGGCATTCACACAACCACCAACATCACATTTGAGTGTTTCATAGATTAAAGATAGTTTCTTGCTTTCGTAGATTAGAAGAGATAGTTTCTTTTTGTCATAAGTTTAGTTGGTAGCCTTTCTTGCTTTCAATAGAATAGATTTCCTTTCATGCATTACATTGAGCATTTAGATTTCCTTTTATGCAAGAGAAATAGTTTTGCATTAGGCATTTAGTCCACTTGCCTCTTAGGCTAGATAGTTATTCAATGAGAAGTTTTTGCTTGCAGTAGTTAGTTTCCTTTGCTTACATGTCTTTTACTTTTGTAGGTTAGTTAGATGCCTTTGCTTACTTGTCTTTTTCTTTAGTAGGTTAGTTAGGTGTCTTTTCTTACTTGTCTATTTTATTTAATAGGTTAGATAGGTGCTTTTGCTTACTTGCTTATTTATTTGCTTTCATAGGGTAGTTGCTCATTAAATGTAGGTTGGCAAGTTAAAGAAGTTTGCTTTTGTCATTTTCTTATTATGCTTGGTAGTTTGATTTTGCTTATTGTTTGCTTTACATAGAGTTTTTATTTTCTTTCTTAGGAACTATCCATCGATCCTTGGCCCAAAAGTACTTAGGTTACCTAGTTTCAAGTTGCTTAGTAGGGTTTGCTCATTAGATAGGTTTGCTTGAGTAGATTAGCCTTAGATAACCGCTTTCATTAGTTAGATTATACTCCTACCAACCTTTTACCTTTGGCATATATTTTTCTACAACTCTAAGTTTACTTAACTCGGGTTGACAATTTAATTAAGGGTTTTTAAGTGTCTTTTTAGTACATATAGAACACCCATCATTTTTGGTGCCGTTGCCAGGGAGTTGTCTCAAGGTAAGAAGTAGTTAGGAATTAGATCATTTCTAGACCTTAGCATTAGTTTGGTGGCGGGGGAACTTTAATATGAGAGGTAAGAACCTACGCATCTGATATAGTAGGTTCCCCCAAACCCAATGGTAGTAATTTTTCTTTTTGTTTTTATTTTTCATGAATAGACCTAGAAACTAAATGGTAGATTTTTCTTTTGTTTTTTCTTTCTTTCATGAATAGGCCTAGAGACCCACAAGGTAGATACATTAAATCAAAATTAGACCTTTCAACCAAGGTTCCTTCCGATCTCTTTTGGGGAAGGAACGTTCCTCTTATAAAATCGACAGACCGATACCGAAAAACAAAAGCTAGCTCGACTCAAAGAGCTAAAATAGTCTCTGAAGGGACTAACACAGGGAGCACTATAGAACAAGAAATTGAAGCATCAATCATATTAGGACAGGAGACAAGACCACTCGAGTCTTCCACAGAACTAAACAATACAACCTTTTCTTTTACACCACCACCAGGGACCCTAATTTTAAGGACATCATAAACCCTGAACAAGTGAATCTTTTGTTTGGTAGTTCAACCAATGTAATCATCTCTCAAATTGACACAAAAACTTTGGCACCAATAATCTCAACCAGCTCGAGTAGAGTCCTAGACATCCAATCAGTAGGAAGACCTTTTCATCAAAGGGAAACCTTGTTCTCTTCAAAGATAAAACCACTTAGGTACTCTCTTTTTAGAAACCAAGCCAATATGGGTTATTAGGAGGACCATAACAATGTAAGACACGGGGAGGAAGAAGAAACTGGAAACCAAACCAAAACTACCTTCGGGTTTTCGATTTTAGACACCACTCCAAATGTCAACATGAAGAATATTCCCCTCTCAGCACTGCCTACCTTTTATGGTAAAAACAGTGAATATCCAGACACCTTTCTATTTGAATTTGACATTTGTGAAGGAGCTACAACTATGTGCAAGATGCCCAGAAATTAAATCTCTTTCCTGCCACCCTCAAAGACTCTGCACTAAGATGGTTCATGGGGTTGGGAGAATCCAGTATTAGGTCTTGGGAAGCCATCAAAGACATATTTCTCAAGAAGTACCAAGACTACTGCAAGACCAAAGAGTCTTGTAATGACATCTTTAAAGTCCAATAGTTAGAAGATGAGACCCTTGAAGACTATATGGAAAGATTTGGTTATATCCCCCAGAAGTCAAAATACCATGACCTCCCAGAGGATGTAGTTAGGGTTCTTTTCCTCAAGGGAATTTCAGAAGAATATTTAGAGATGCTTAACTTGATGGCATCAGGTGACATCTCTCATAAACCATTTGCTGAAATATGTGAAACGTGTAAAAATTACTCAAGGAGTAGAGCCAAAACATGGAAGAATGTTTGGGACCCTTACAATAGAAGCTTAAAACCAGTTAGTTCAGGTGGTATCACGAGAGCAGAGATAGGGAACCTTTTAGAAAAAATTAAGACTAACATCTTAAGCACAATAGGTTCCCAGTTGGATACCCTTAAACTAAAAAAAAACAGGAGGAGGAAAATGTAGCAATGAGCATATATTGCCCAAGGTGCAGGAGGAAGCATTCTTCAAGGGAGTTCCCATTAGATAACATTTCAGTTTGTGGCTTCTGTACAGAAGACCATGTGACTAAACAATGTCCATCATTGCTTGGTTTATTAGCCATCTATAGGAGTGGAGATCCTGGGGAGTCTTCTTATGCACCTAGGAGGCCATGTCAGCCTAGGAATCAACCCACATACCCAGATCTATAGTCTCAAGTTCCACCCTATTATCAACAACAAGAGTGGAACTCACCAGGTTGGAAAAACTGGTCTACTCAGTACAAACATCCTTGGATTCAAGGATGGTGGGGAGGACACAACCAAGGAAACCCTCAAGCTCCACCTATCCCTATGTACAACTATCCTTATCCTCAGTTCTCATCGAACACTCTGCAACTTTTGCCAGGTTTTGTTCCACCACCTTTACCTCCTATCCCACAACAACCGCTATAATTTCAAAATTCAAGCTCCCCGAAACCGACACTATTATCGGCACAACCAGTGCTGAATCATAATAATAAGCCCCCTCAACCTATTAACAATGTTGAGATGCAGGCCTTCCCGACATATGTTATTACTCCTGTTCCATTACAGGAAATTCAACTAAGATCGAGAAAAGTTCTAGATCGGCAGAGACCTTCAGTAGTCATCAAGGAAGAAGAATAAGAACAAATCACCAAACAAACCATGGATGACACTAGGTGGGAATATGTTATTATCCTAAAAAATCAAGAACCCAAGATTCCCCAAAATGAACCTTCACAAATTAAAAAGGTCCCTCCTTATCCAAACCGATTAGTAATCGAGAAACCTACCACCCAACCAGAATTTGAAATTTCGAATGAATTGAAAAATATTTGTGTCAAAATTCCCCTACTTCAAGCCATTAAAGACATTCCAATCTATAGTAAGGTAGTCACAGAATTGTGTATCAAGAAGCCAGGTAGGAAGCAGAAGGCACCTCCTACAATACATTTGGTAGGAGGACTCTCTAAGTACATATCAAAGAAACCAAATCTAGCAAAGTATGGGAATCCAGGAAACCCCGTAGTGACCATAACCATTAATGAGGTCTCCATAGGAAACACTCTCATAGACCTAGGGG
>ML786606.1:258645-274397 GCA_009831015.1 Picea engelmannii | reverse complement strand
AGGGGGGCTATCCCCCCGGCTGGGGGGTTCATGGGCAAGCGGGGGTTCGGGGGTGAATCCCCCGAAGGTAAAATTGCCTTGTAAATGTATATTGTAATTTCATTGTAAATCTGGACCGTTCATTATAAGGTCGCATATCTAATGGTAGAAATTATGTTAGGGTTTTTTTCCCTAGAAGGAAACCCTCTATTATGAGGGAAATGTATTACAGCTATGAATAATGGCGAGTATTGTATTATGAGAGATGAGACTGTGAGAGAAAGAAGAGGAAGTTACAAGGGGTTTTGCTGTAGGTTGTATCCCTTCATTTGTTGGATAATAATAAAGGAAGGACCTGGCAATTTCTCTGGTGGATGTAGCCCACACTGGGTGAACCACGTAAATCTGTCTCTCTCTTGTATTGTGTATCTTCTGTGTTTTTTTTCCGCATTTGTTTTATTTTATTGCTGTGCGGTCCTGTTTTTCTAACATATTTCACGCAATTTCCTTTCTTAGAATTAAAGTGCAATTGAATTTCTTAGTTAAGGAATGAATCTAGTTTGCTTACATAGTGTAGAATTGGAATAATAACCTTGTTATGTTGTTGATGGTTCATACATGAATATGCATGGTATTTAACATTATATTTGTCATGGCTAAATTCTCCTTAGATTGTTTAATCCATACCTTTCATTTTGCCATTGAGATTAGTGTTGAGTTTATACCATTGGAATTGTCCTTTCTTGTCAAGTGTCATTGAGATATCATCCGTCACCACTGAAGGCATTCACACAACCACCAGCATTACATTTGAGTGTTTCATAGATTAAAGCTAGTTTCTTGCTTTCGTAGATTAGAAGAGATAGTTTCTTGTTTTCATAAGTTTAGTTGGTAGCCTTTCTTGCTTTCAATAGAA
Source organism: Picea engelmannii (assembly GCA_009831015.1). Lineage (NCBI taxonomy): Eukaryota > Viridiplantae > Streptophyta > Pinopsida > Pinales > Pinaceae > Picea > Picea engelmannii. Next base: position 273,502 of record ML786606.1, on the reverse strand, counting down.
TAGATTTCCTTTCATGCATTACATTGAGCATTTAGATTTCCTTTCATGCAAGAGAAATAGTTTTGCATTAGGCATTTAGTCCACTTGCCTCTTAGGCTAGATAGTTGTTCAATGATAAGTTTTTGCTTGCAATAGTTAGTTGCCTTTGCTTACTTGTCTTTTTATTTCATAGGTTAGTTAGGTGCCTTTTCTTACTTGTCTTTTTCTTTAGTAGGTTATTTAGGTGTCTTTGCTTACTTGTCTATTTGTTTTAATAGGTTAGATAGGTGCTTTTTCTTACTTTCTTGTTTATTTTCTTTCATAGGGTAGTTTCTAATTGAATGTAGGTTGGCAAGTTAAAGAAGTTTGCTTTTGTCATTTGCTTATAAGCTTGGTATTTTTCTTTTTCTTATTGTTTGCTTTACATAGAGTTTTCATTTGATTTCTTAGGAACTATCCATCGATCCTTGGCCCAAAAGTACTTAGGTTACCTAGTTTCAAGTTGCTTAGTAGGGTTTTCTCATTAGATAGGTTTGCTTGAGTAGATCAGCCTTAGATAACTTCTTTCATTAGTTAGATTATACGCCTACCAACCTTTTACCTTTGGCATATATTTTTCTACAACTCTAAGTTTACTTACGCCGGGTTGAAAATTTAATTAAGGGTTTTTAAGTGTCCTTTTAGTACATATAGAACACCCATAAGAAACAATGTACCATGATGAGGCTCCCCATACCTTCACATAAGATGTTAAGGAAGAGCCCATGACGAGTCATGGAATGTCTCAAAATACAAAACAATTGTAGTGATTGTACATGGTGTCGATGGTGGTAGAAAGCATTAGATATAACTACAATATGGATGATGGGTTGTAGGGGAAAGACTACAAAAAAATTAAAGGAAGAGTCCATGATGAGTCAAGGAATTCCTCAAAATCCACAACCATTCTAGTGATTATACATGGTGTCCATGGTGGTAGAAAGAATTAGACATAACTAAAATAAGGATAATGGGTGGTAGGGGAAACACTATACACTATACCATGATGAGGCTCCCCATACCCTCACACAAGATGTCCAAAAATGTGAGGAGGATTCCATGACGAGTTAGGGAATGCCTCAAAATCAACAACCATTATAGTGATTATACATGGTGGATGGTGAAGGGAAATAAGCCTAGCCACATATAGATTAGGGATACCCATTGAGTGTGCTTGCAGTGTAATATGGTGCTCCAGAGTACATTTGTAAATATTTTCCATGTGTTCTAAATCCATAACCAAATTGTCATTTTAAAAATCCTTAACCAAATTCACAAACACATTACTTTAATATTCATATATTGGATAGGTTAAGTCCACATGCATTGTAGATATCTCAACACACATATAGTTTAAGTTGACTTAGTGAATTTAACAATATTTGAACCTGAATTGATGTGAGGGAAGCAAAGGCACATAGCCAATGCCATCAATTCATGAATACTTTAACTCGGAGAAACCATCAAAATTTGACTTTGAGTAGATGAGAAGACAAAAAAATGCGCTTAACCATATCTTTGAATTGATGAGACAATAACAAAATCTCATAACCAGATAAAAGTTAAATCCAGTTAAATCTACTATAGATATAACCTAATTGATGGGAGGATAATGAAAACTCATATACAAATGTGCCAACACGTGCTATCTAAATAAATGAGAGGATAGTAAAAGCTCATAACCAAATATGCCAACAAAAAGTGAATATTAGAAAGGTTAAGTCAATATACATTGTATGTATATCAAGACACACCAAAATCTCTTTGCACCTTTTAAGAATCGCACCCTTTTGATAATTACATTTGTTTTGTTTTTCCTTCTTGAAAAGAAATAGGGATAAAATGAATTTCTATTGCATTTTCATATGAGTGTCATACTTGCAATGTGAAGTTTTCACCTACAAATTTTATCATTTCAAATTTTGAAGCCATTAACATGATTTTGAAAATTTAAAAAAATTGAAAGAAGTTCAAAATCAACTTTGGTCGGATGCAAATATCACACTTCATGGAAAAAAATCCTCGACATTTAAAGCTATATACTAAAACAAAATGACCCTCTATTACATGGAATTCTCAATCATGTCAAACTAATTCTATTTTATATAATTATTTATCATTGCCAAAATGTAATGTAGATAAGGAGGATATGTACTACACCAAGGGAGGTACCTAGGGGGATAATTAAGATAATGCAATTATACTCATGGAATAAATCTTCCTAAATAGTTGTTATATTCATTGAATAATGTACACTAGGTAGTTGTTGGGTAATAAATGTAATAATGAGGGGTAGTTGGCATAGACTCATATGAATACTCATGAGAGAGTATATATACACATACATATGATTGTATTGAACATGTTTTATTTTGGAATGTAACAAACATGGCTTGTGAAGTGATTCCTTCCATAGGGAGTAATTGAAGGTGTTACTTACCTTAAGGGTATTTTCTATTTTTAGTGTTAATTATTGTGTGAGTTTATTTGTTATTATAAAATTTATAAACTAGGGTTATTTACAAGTGATAGCATGAAACTTTCTTGGGAAAAAGAAGAAGAAATTTCCTTTTGGGGGGGAACTTTTTTAGGAAGAAAAATTGAGTTGTGACAAAGTCTAGATATGGATTCCTCTAAAAAAACACACAATTAAAAAAAAACACTCATATAGGAGTTCAAAAAGTGAAGATGTTGATTTGAAACCAATTATTTTAGGGTTTTCCTTTTTGTTTGGGTCAAGAATCTATTATGGATATTGTAGAGCACATAAATTTTGACAGGTTGACCAGATTGAAGTCATACCAAATCCAAGTGAGAAATCACATTAGAAGTGTCAATTTGACATATTATATTATATACTTATGTGCTATATTAAGGGTGTTACAACCATTTCAAATCACAACCTTAAAACCTTAGCCACACAAAGGAGCTCCATTTGAAAGGTAACTTATTTCTTCAAAACATTAGCTCTATTTTTGGGTTTCCCAAGGAAGACATATTTTATAGGAAAAATTGATGGTCCTAATATCAATGAATACAAAAAGGGAATTAAGTCACAAACACTCCTTTAGAGATTCACACTATCCTTTAATTTAAGAGATAATGTTTACATATGGTGGAAGTTATTTGACCTTGGGAAGATGTTGAGCCTTCTAGATTGAGCATATTCAAAAGCATTTTGAAACAAGTGGTCTTAGGAAATGAAGAAGGACAAGAGACTTGTAGGGGTTTATTTTCAGTAGAACACTTTTTACTATAGATTTATGGATTCCTTCAGAAAAAGAAGGTCATTTCTTATATAAACCCTAACATCAAGCATAATTTCATTAATGTTGACTTGGTTAACTGAAAAGAAAATCTAGAGCACATGGGTTTAGGGTGAGAACGTTCAAATGTTTAAACATTTGCATATTACTAGGGATAAATATGTTTTGCATTCATATTTCCATGCTATAAATATGGATGATATGGATATTGTTCTTGGATTTCCTTAGATGGATTTATTGGGTATGGTTAATATTAATGTGCAAAATAAAGTCATCATTGATTTTCTATAAGAAAAATAAAGTCACATTGCAAGATATTTTTCTTATTAACAATAAGGTTCTAGGGTGGCCCTTGAATATGTTGTGGTAGGGAAACTAACTGCATAACATACAAATACATCAGAACAATAGTTTGAGGTTGAATCAAAAGAAGATCCCACCAAAGAACTCAAAGGATAGACCCATAAAGGAATACGAAAGAAGAAGAATCTACGATTAAATGTGTTGAAGAGATAAAGATAGGAGAACAAATAACTAAGGTTACTACATATCACCACCCACACCACTATGAAAAATAAAAACCATCAAGGCCAGATAATCAATATCAACAAACCTACTATGGATCAACACGAAACTATAAAATCAATGAGTATAAAGGAACATGGATGAATAAAAGTATTTAGTGGGGATATTAGAATAAAAAAATGACAATATGAACCCAATGAGAAACCAGAGTCAATGTTGATGTGGCAAGGAAAAAGTTAGGCCTCATGTTTGAATATCACTAGGATGGATGGATGCTTGTGCTTGGTACCAATTGATTATGTTTCTTAATATATCATATTATATGGATTACATGCATGTTTCAAGGATGAAACATATGAAGGGGGTGGAATGTAATGTACCTAGGGAGGATATGTATTGAATCAAGGGATGTACCTAGGGGGATAATTATTGTAATTTGGTCATACTTATGAAATAAGGTGCACTAAGTAGTTGGTGTAAAATCATTAATTAATGTAATGTGGTCATACTCATTGAATAAGGCCCACTAGGTAATTAGTGAGTAATAAATGTAATAATGTGGCCTAGTTGATATAGGCTCGATGGAATACTCATACGAGAGTGTATATACAGATGTATATCATTGTATTGAGCATGTTAGAGATTGGATTGTAACAAGAATGGATAGTGGAGTGATTCATTCCATAAGGAGTAATTAAAGGTGTTTCCATACTATAAGTTTATTCTCTATTTTTGGTTTTAAGTATTGCATGGATTCATTCATTATTATGAAGTTTATTTCTTTTTTTAGGTAACATATCATAAGAAAAATCCTTGGGCACTTCCCCTCATTTTGAGGATGGTAACCATGGTAAACCCTATTCTTCGGGGCATAAGGCCAAATATTACTCAAATCCATAACAACAATATACTCATTATGAACACAACATCTCACTTACAGGAATAGAACTTAGGTGCGGAGGATAATACTCCATCCCACAACCACTCAAGCTAGATCTAATTGACATTTTGAAGTTTATATACAAAGGTTATTTATATGAAATGAATATATTCTAAGGAATTCCAGATAAAACTTGGTCCAAAGTTCCTATGTAAATCAATTTGTTTTTTTATTAAAGTTTTAAATGTGAAATCCTTCCTTTTTCAAAGTAAAAAAATATGGATTTTTAATTGACATCAATTTTATAGCCATTCAGGTTCCCTAGATACACACTCTACTTTGTCGTGTTATCAATATTTTCCTCTGATTTCATTTTGTAAAACTAAGGAGTAGACATCGTGTAGTTTACAAACTTTAAAATTGAGAAAGTTGCTATTGTGTATAGTTTATAAACTTGACTCTATTAATGAAAATAAATTCATTATTTTTCCAACATAATTTTATTTGGACATTTAGCTAAAATTGGAAAATGTGTTAGTAGAAATTTATTTAAACTCCACATCTTCTTTAGTCATATCAACTTCTAGAAAAATGATAATTTACTATAATTTTTTTTCCATGTCAAAAAGCCCAAGGAAAACCCCCGAGTACTTCCCCTCATGAGGATGGTACTCAAGGTAAACCCTAGAATATTCAAGGCAAAAGGTTGGTCAACAACAAGGCTTGAAGCCATTACAATAATATACTCATTAAGATATGAACACATCACTTGCGGTATTTGAACCTGGGTGGAGAGGATAACAATCATTCCTCCCAACCACTCGAGACAAAGCCAATTGACATTTTACTTTGTAATTTTAGCTTTAATAATTTTAGAGTTGTAAATTGTAGTCCAATTCATTTTATATTTTTTCCAACAAGTCACACTTGGAAATTATAGCATCCACGTGTGTTATCAAGCGTTTGTATGCTATCATATTGAATTGAAAATGTATAAGGAAGGATAGGACAAGTACCTATTTAGTTGTACTATACATATAGTATGTGGAGATAATCAATCAACAATATGTTTATAAGACATGTAGCCTTATAGCTTGTGTGTAAATTTCTCTCTTGTTGTTATAATAATAAACCATTTCAAAGTTTATTGTATTTTTTTAATGCAACTTTTTAATATTTTTACATGGTATTGGAGTGTATTCAACTTTGAACTTATGTTGGATAGGGGATGCTTATTGAAAGATTCTAATGTTATATATGTGTAAAAATGTCACTAGTGAATATTATGAAGAAGATAATTCAATCCAACAAAACAAAAACTCAAAGAGAAAGGTAAATTTTTCGAGGAATCCTAGGAGCGGTTGATAGAGGTAGCACATAAGGAAGTGGAAACAAATTGCACGGAAGAAGTGCACTTATTGATTAAGTGACAATGTCAATGTTACCCACTTATTGATAAAGTGACAATGTCAAAGTTATCCAACAATGTTAATAACCATTATATGTGCTTAAATAATCAAAGCACATTAAAAAAGGTTTTTAGAGTAAAATATAGGTTCATGGATATGACTCCAGATCAGGCGTTGGAGGAGGAGAGTTGCATAAAAACTCCCGAGGGAAAATGTATAATCATTTGTTAAGTTAATGAATGTTTGGCTGTAAGGAAAGGTGGGTAAAGGTATAACCATTTTTTAAGTTAATGGATGTTTGGTTGTAAGAAAGGTGTTGGAAATGATAACCAACATCTATATGTGCCAATACGTGTTTGTATGTTTGTTATCAAACAAATCAATAGGTGCGGCACTAACATATCTCCCTAGATCCACTTGGATCTAGAACAAAGCAGGACAGGACACGACTCTTTCCCTAAGTTGTAGTCATTGAATCTACTAAAGAGAAGGAATAAGTGACATACCTTGATATCGCTTCCTTAGGTATCTATTGTTCCCGCTTCGCTCCTGTGCTCTTGTGAAGTCAAGTCCAAGAAAACACAAACCAACCAAAGTGAAGATAGCAAAGTATATTCAATGTCAACTTATGCATATGATCAAGGAGTTATGCTATAAAATAAGAGTAATTTTATGGGAAAGGGACATGCCACTGTATTGTATTAAATGAAAGTAGAAGATACAACTTGAACACCTTGATGTCAGAATATTCCTTTCAATGACCCTTGGTTCCAACACACACACTTTCTCTGCACTAGCATGAAGAAGATCCAATTCCTCTTGATAGACCAAATAGAGTCTTCAAGCTTCTATCCAAGTAGGGTTCTTCACACAATTCTTTCACCAATTCTTCATTCAATCTTGCTTAACCTTTTCCATGAGAAACCTTTCAATATATAGAAGAAGGATAGATCATTACATGGATGAGGATGATCCCACCAAATCTGAGAAGTCAGTAGAATGAAAACCATACGAATGCCAACTCATTTTCTAGAAGATCCCCTTCTAGAACCTTCGTGACCTCTTCTTCTTTCCAATCTTAAAAACATGTTCGCACCCTATATATGGAGCAGACTGCGAGAAGTTCACACCCTAAGTGTGGGTGGCCTGCGAGAATGAAGTATTCTCTCACCCTATACCATAGGCAGCCTACAAACTCATCTTAAAAATATGTTTTTGGAAGAAGACAGGAGCCACTTTTCTCAAGCAAAAAGTCCTTGTTGGGAGCCTGAATACATCACTGTTGAGACATCACCAGAGTGACCAAAATCATGTGTAACAAAATGCCCCCCCAAAGTAAGAGGCCGTAATCTATGACAACCAAAATACTTTGTAAATTGCATGTGTGTGTCAGAAACCAAGAGCACACCTAATTGGAAACCTGCAAACAACCAAGCATCTGCAGAATATAATAATAGTTCTGAGGTAGACATTCCCATACTAAGATAAAAAATGAATGAAATCATAAATGTAGGTCATGGCCACCAATCATACACCATGGATCCATGTCGTCAAAATGCTGCATAGCCACCAGGAATACACTGTGGATCTATGCGAGAAGACTTAAATTAAGACGACATAGCCACATGACATACAAAGTGGATCTATGTGCTGATACAAATCATTACTCCATAGCAGCCTGGATAAAAAATATGAGACCTAGGGTCTTCAATCCTGTCACCCGAAAGTACGAATCTAGCCATGCAATTACATGTGCTGAAGTCGAACATGGTAGAAACCACTTGATTATCGATCGTTGATGAAAACCATTAACAAGTGAGAGGGAAATCACCATTGATGTCAATGAATCCCAAGGTACCGAAGTACAATCCGAACGAATGAAAATGAATGAGCTGAAGTCGAGCACCCGACAGAATCTCTCGATCAGGGATCGATGATGTGAAACCCCTGTCGAAAGTGAAGAGACCTACCATTAAGGCATGTAGGCTCTAAGGTACTAAATAATTTCTAAGTCTTGTTTCCAGATAATGAGTTGGAGTCGATGGAACAAGAATTGTCACAAGAGGGCCTTGATGTATCCCCCATAAATGACATGAAATAAGTAACAGAGTTTGAGGGTGAAACATAGTATGAATATAGGTTGAAACAGACACAGAGAAGGCCGACATGGTAAGAATGGACAACTGCAGATGACCAACTCAATAGAGGGCTCATGTGAACTTCTCTTGAACATATGAATGACACGACCAAGGAATTTGAAGCACTGACTCAAAGATGACCCAAGATACAACCTTGTAGCAAGTTGAACGAGAGATAAATGCATTTCCCAACCCAGATTCAAATGAAGAATAGGGGGTTTCATGTTCAAGAGTGACTCTTACTGCCATTAATATGAATACGAAAACACATACCTTTCCCAAAATTTCCCCCACCATTTCTGGCGAGTACCTCTTTATTTTTACGCAAGCTTGAAGAGGATGCCATATGCTTGTTGATGTAAGGTCATCCTTTGGATGAGTCCCTCAGAGTATATTTAACGAACCCTAGGAAGGAGAGGTTCAGTCCCATTATGGGTCTGTCGATGTTTGTTTAACAAGTCCAAGGATAAAAAAATCAGGAGTTTTTCATGTTTTGAGAGTCTGAAAAACACTTAAAGAGAAATCTCCCAGTTCCTTTTTCGTAAATAAATCCGATGAGACAGAAAAAGTGATAAACTATCGCCCGTCGAACGTTTTCTTCAGATACTTTAATGAGTTTGAAGAGAACAAGATCACTCGACAATCTTTTCATTTTTACGGAGCGTGAAAAGAGCTCAAAGGACACTCCTCTAGGGTCATCGTTTTCGTGTTACCATACGAGTATGAAAAGACGAGAAAAAGTATACTCGGTTATGTTCTCATATATTTTCGAGCATGAGAACGAACGAAGACTGAGCTCGAGGTTTTTCTAAAAACCCTAAAAAGTAGTCGTACATGTGACAAAAAGAAAAAACACCCGTACTCCTTCGTTTGGACATCAAAGTTGCGATATCTGCAAAATCCACACTCATAGGACTATTAGGGAATTAGGTTTTATAGACAAAATAATATAAAAAATCAACAAAAATGGTAAAAAAGTGAATAAATATGGGTAAAAAGGGCTTTTACCATTTCATTTTGATTTTGCCAAAAACTTTACCCAATACACCTCATTTTCCCCCAAATTTGTTTGCTTGATCGCGGGAGGCACAAGTGACCATTTGGTGAACCGTCTCCACCAATGAGGTAAGCTCTTAATCTCTCACCTTTTCCATGGTTTATTTTTAGTTTTCATTGGCAATTTTTTAGGGTTTTGGGTCCATTTTAGGGCCATAACTTGTGCCCGAGCATTATCGCAGGCTGGCCATGCGGGACCTATGAGAATCTAGGATTCTCGCAGGCAGCCTTAAGGGCACCTGCGAGAATCTTTCACTATGCTAAAGGGGTACCTGCGGGGGATGAAAAATGAATTTTAAAATTGTCTATTGCTCAATAAAAATTATGCCAAGGTTTGAAATAAGTTGCTGACCCTTCTCTTATGGTTGTTGTGCAGGTATTTTACCATCACAATGCTGGAGTGGTGAGAAAGAGAACACGAGGAAGAGGATGCCATTGCTGAGAATGACCTGGGTTCCATCGTTTGCCTTCGAGACTGTGGGCTCTTGAAATTCTTCAGGATTCCAGGCATGAGGGCCCAACTTAGATTGTTGAAATATCTGGTTCATATGTCGGATGTGGACCAACAATTGTTTCACGTGGGAGTCCACACGTTGACCCTAGATATCAAGGATATCTATTTTCTAACAGGGCTATCACGACGTGGGTACCATGCTAGCTTGACCGGTGGCCGAGGTGGTGGACTCCCTATGAGTGAGTATTGTCGCTAGTATTGTGTTCCTGAGGCAGAAAGAATCAAGGGAAAGGTTTCTATTTGGGAGGTCCAAGACTTGACCTTGTGAACCATTTTTTTCACTATAGAACGCATGGCCGGGAGCATGGCTCCACACATGGCTCTCCATAGCTACTTCCAATACGCTATAGAGTGCATAGAGCCATGAGTCTTCAACTGGTCGGATGCAATTCTCCGTAGTATGAAGAGGCAATTGATAAAGTGCAGGAGGGGGAACTTGAAGCAATTTGGGTATGGATCACTTTTGGTGTCCTTCTTCCTCGAGAGGGTTCCATTGCTGAGACTATAGGTTGATTGGGGTTTACCGGCCCCATAGGATCCAAGGATGCTGAGGTGGTGCAACCTTACAGCTCGACATGTAGTAGGGCCCATCATGAAGTACAATGATTCATTTTTCGATTGGTTGCGGCCCCAGATGATGATGATTGACGACTACACATACGCTTGTTTTGATTTTCGATGGGATACGGATTTCGCCTTTCCTGAGGATGCTCAGTGGGGTGATTTAGGTAAGAAGCACACATTTTGTTCTTTTTAAATGTTTTTGTAATTTTTATCATATGAAATGTTTTTTGTGTTTATCCAAGAACTAACCAAAAATCTCTTTTTGATGGCACAGATGTGGGGCCATATCGAACTCCGGGAACGTCTCCTATTTAGTGGTGAGGAGAGGCGGCTCCAGTGGCGAGATGGGATGCTGAAGACTATGAGGCAGTGGAGCAGAACTTGGAGGGGTTGACTGCTGACATCCCGGATATGGCTATTGGGGAGATCCCTAGACGTTACCAGCGCCATACTGTGGGGGTGTCTGAGTCTATCAGTTGACTGCTTCGTAGGGTGGCCCAAGAAGTCGTGTTTTGTCGTGAGCATCATCCGTGACGCTATTTTGTAGAAGCCATGGGCTTCGTATTTTTGAGATTTTGGTCCTTGGACATAAACTTTTTGTAAAAACTTTTGATCGTTATATACATATATACAGCTTCTACCGGCTTATCTTGTGTTGTGTTATAAATGTAATGTGTGTTTGGTTTATAAATGGCCCAAATGCCTATCTAACACATAGTTAGCTAATGCATCAGTCAATGTATTTAGACATCTAGGAATGTGATGATACTCAATATAATCAAAATAGCGTTCCAAGAGGCAAATTCGTAAATATACCGGTAATAAAGTAGGACTTCGAATAGCATAGACATTACTTAGCTGCAGTACTACTAGCTGTGAATCGATTCATATAACTAGGTGGTGGATTCCAAGAGAAATAACATCAATCAACAATTCGACGATGACGCTATATTCTGCAATATTATTGGTCACACGACCCAGGCACACACCTCATAGACTGATGAGTTCATTTGTAGGTGCGTAAATTGCCCATGCAGCAGAAGCAAGATTCTGAGTACTATGGTTAGCTCCATCGACGAAGCCAATGTGGGGTAGCGAAGACTCCGACATCTGGAAACCAAGAACAATGTAACATAAGCGGTCGAGGGCAGAGACTAGATAATGAAAAAACATACTATAGTAACACACAAAGAGTATGATACAATAAAATACAAGCACTCATGCACATGTGATCTTAGGCATAGTACTTCTTTAAGTACAACCCATTTCTAGGTTCACTTAAGGGGATACCATTGTAGTCTACTAGCTCATAAGCTCCTTTCTCCAAAACTCATCTGATGATATAAGGACCTCACCACATAGATTCAAATTTTCCAGCTCCTAGCATATCCCGATCTTGTTCATACAGAAGAACCAGATCACCTTCGGAGAAAACGCGTGGCCTGACATGTTTGTCATATTGGGCTTTGACGCGTTTCTTCTAGGCTTCTATAACCAAAGTGGCATCGCGACGGGTTTCGTCTAATTGCATAAGATACAACAGAAGTTCTTCTTCGACATAAGTGTTTGGGATAAGTTTGACAGCTAGTTTTAGGGAGGGTATCTCACATTCAATTGGCAAGAAGGCTTCTAGACCATAAACTAACTGGAATGGTGTAAACCCGGTAGTAGACTTAATGAATGTCCGGTAAGCCCACAATGCTGAAAACAACATCGTGTACCAACTTGTTTTGTGAATCCCTATAATTCATCGAAGCATGGTAATGAGGACCTTGTTTATTGCTTCAACTTGGCCGTTGGCTTGTGGGTAATAGGGTGTTGAGTTTTCATGGCGAAGACCCAACTTTTCAGTAAGTTCGTACATCATGAAGTTTCTAAAGTGGCTACCGTGATCAGTAACGATAGTCTGAGGAACACCAAAATGAGTTATGATGTGATTGAATATGAATAGTGCTGCAGTCTTTCCAGTATTGTCGAATGTTGACATTGCTTCGGCCCATTTCGTAAAATAATCTATGGCTACAATAATGTATCCATGCCCTCCGACTGAGTGAGGGTGACATGTCATGAAATTGATACCCCATTTCTCAAAAGGACCAACAGAGACCACAGGGTGTAGAGGAGCGGGGTGTGATCGTATTTTATTGTTGTAAGTCTGGCAAGCGTGGCATTTTTGGATGACAATTATACAATCGTTGAATAAAGAGGGCCAAAAATACCCTGCTCGTAAGACCTTCTGGGCAGTAGCATACCCAGACATGTGACCACCATAGGCTCCATCATGGCAGTCATTTAGTTCTTTCTCGGCTTCGTCAAACGTGAGGCAGCGTCGAAAAACAGAATCAATCCCACGATGATAAAGAGTATCATCGAGGATAATATACTGACAGGCTTGGTAGCGTATACGATGGCGGTCAGTGATAGAAAAATTGGGCCGGAAAGTCTGGGTCTGGAGATATATGATGATATCTCCGTACCAAAGGTCATTGAAACTAATCAGGAAAAGGGATTCATCGGGTAATGAATCGACTGCTACATTTTCCATCTCAGAGCAGGGAAGGTCGCATATCAACTTGACAAACACCAAGGATTTCTTGGAATTAGCATGTTTGAATTCTAAGTCAAACTCCTGGAGTATTATGATCCATTTGGAGTATTTTCCCCCTATAAATTGGCGTGTAAGAATGTGCTGCATAGGGTTGCAGGTAGAAATTACCATAGTCTTGCGAGAGAGGATATAGTGCCGGAAACATTGGACATCTTGGACGGCTGCCAAGGCCAGTTTTTCAACATATAAATACTTGGTTTCGATAGTTGTGAGGCTCCTACTCAAGTAATAAATGACATGTTCGTCATGAGAATCATCCTCCTGGATGAGAACCATAGCGATGGTGTAGTCCGAGGCTGCAACGTAAAGGAAATAATCGCGACCGTAATCAGGTGGGGAGAGTAGTGGGGTACGTGTCAAAGATAGTTTCAAGGCTTCGAAAGATTTGTTTGCAGTGGTGTCCCATATGAACTCAGAACCTTTCTTGAGCATTCGCGTAAATCCAAGGGTTAGCTCAACATAGTTTGGGATGAAACGACGAAGAAAGTTTTCCTTTCCTTGCAAACTTTGTAATCGGAGAAGCGAGGAAGGAGGAGGGAGATTGAGAATCACCTCGACCTTCAAAGGATCTACCCTGATCCCTTGATGTGAAATAATAAAGCCTAGAAGTTTGTCAAATTCTACGCAGAAAACACATTTGTGGGGATTCAAGCGTATATGGTAAAATCGACATCGAAGGAAAATGGCATGGAGGTGTACTGGATGATCTACATGGCGCATGGAATGAGTGGGTAAGTCATCGAGATATGGTTTCACAATGTGCTTTATGTCATGAAATGCGTAAGACATAGCACATTGAAAAGTTGCACTGACATTCTTTAAACCGAATGGGATTTTCCGATAGGCGAAAGTGCCCCAAGGACAAATAAAAGCAGTCTTGTGTTGGTCCGCTGGTACAATATTGATTTGATTATATCCGGAGAAACCATCCATCAGAGAGAAGATTTTGCTTCCGGTGAAATCGTCGACGATCTGGTCAATGAAGGGGGTAGGAAAGTTGTCTTTAGGACAAGCTTTGTTAATGTCCCTATAATCAACGCACATGTGGATTGTGCCTTATTTCTTGTCGATGGGAACAAGATTGGAAACCCAGTCAGTTAGAGCCATTTGATAGCAGCTGCTTTACGTGGGTGGATCGGACGAAGTCGTTGCCAAACGGGTTTAGTGTCCGGGTATGTTTTAATATCATGTATCACAATGTTAGGGTCAATACCCAATTTCTTCATAGCTCCAGGCGAAGATGCCACACAATTATTGGAACAAAGACTTATAGGTGACCACTTCGTCATGGGAACACGAAGCTCCAATATGCACATTTTCAACAATTAAAGGTTTTATGGATATGTCGAGGGGGATGGTGGGTGAGATATTACTTAAGTTCCCTTCGTAGAACAGATCATGTGGAGACTCGGGAACTATAGAAATGACAACAATGGTCAACGGGGTCGAGATCCGTTGGTAACCCTCGATGGTGTGTTGTTCCAGGAAGAGAATGGAGCAATGATATCCATCATCCCAAGGGGTGTCTTCCATGGACATAACCGATATAATCATCTTGTCCATGGGAAAAATGACGCGGAATGGATCTGGAGATAAATCACCAAGAGAGGGGGTCAGAAGGGTTGTCGATTGAATGACTTGGCAAGTAGATTCAACTGAACTTAGTGGCATTTCGTTGCCATATCGAAGATGATCGCCTGGGTTGGGTACCATCCATGGGTCGTAAGATGAAAGGGTTCCGTGAACAGAAGTGGAGATCATGTTGATCGAGGTGACAAATGGATGTGGAACATCGAGTGGTGGGATGGGGAAAGTGCCCATCAACGAGGAATCTTTAAGAAGACCCACACCGAAATTCTTGTATCCGGGGGGGGGGGGG